>OX422220.1:440342511-440497511 GCA_949130495.1 Sambucus nigra | reverse complement strand
ATGAGTTGGCTTTGGGATTAGCTTAAAATGGGAAGATTTGGTTTGGTCTAGGTCTGCAAAGACCGGTCGACCGCGGTTCTCAGACCGGTAGACCAAGCCTTCGGGAGAGGGCACACTGCTTTCTTTTAAAGGCATAAAATTTAAGGTGTGGTCGACCGCGGTTCCCTGACCGGTCGATCGGCCCTACCGAAGTGAACTTTCTGCTTTTCTTCCTAGGCAAAATCTTGAGACGCGGTCGACCGCGGTCTTGGGACCGGTCCCCTGTTTTCTTCCCTAAAATTTTATTTCATTTTTCAAATCTTTTCTTTTCATAGGGACTTAAGGACCTTATTAAATGAAGTAAATATAGGGCCTTAGAGTATTAGTTGAGTTTTGTCGACACCCTAGACTTGAAGGGGTTCATATAGGGTTCATTTCAAAGGGGGGGGGGGGGGGGGGTCAAAGTAATGTTCAGGCATTTGTTCTCTCGTATAGTTTTATAATAATCTAGGAGACCTTAGAGTCAAATTTGGAGACTTTGGGAATAATTGTGAGCTAGGTTTGACTTGATGGTCTATTATGAAGCCAAAAAGGAGGCTTTGGAAAATAAATTGGGGAGTCTAACTATTTATCGAGGTTGTTATGATGATACGAAATACGTATAGTTCCGGATAATCTTAATGCATTTGATAAAATATAAAATGGATAAAGCAAATGATAATTTACTAAATCATATAGTGGAAATTAATAAAATGGATGATACACACCTCTCTAAATACCATCTTAAGGGAAGTCCGTGCGTGAGGTGAAGCCCCCTGGCTAATGAATGCAGGGTGGATATAGTCATAGGAGCGCTTGTTTTATATTTTCTGCGATGGGTGGGAGATTCTGGGTGTGGTCTTGACTACCCCGCAGGCATATGCCACTTCTCGACGTTTCGATAGGATCCCAGGTTGTCTTATGATAGGCCCTGGAAGATGATGGTTATTTAGGGGCACGCACAGTGGGGAAACCCGGACGGGCGGTCATAGAACCATTATATATATATTCTTATAACTATTCAAATTATCGAGTTGGACTCGATGGAACATGAATGCCATAAAGAGCAAAGTATATGCCACAAAGAGTATACAATTGAAATATGTGCCATAAAGAGCACATGATAAATTTGTATTCCTGATAAGGAATGAAAAGAAGATGAAATGAAAAGGATGAAAGATGAAAAAGGTTAATGACTATTATCAATTGCATACATAATTGGCTCTTACCTTATGATTATTTAAATTTCCTTAGTTTATTTCATAATGTTACTATGCTTTCTTTTCATCTCTATCATCCATGTTTAACTGTTCATCATTGTCCTAATTGTCATTTATGTGGTGACCACATAAAACCGGGCTCTTGCCGGTTCTTCTTTCTTGTTGTGCATGTATATATTATATCCGCTCAGGTGTTCCACCACAAGGTCTCCCGTAATAACCTTTCCACTTCGAGTGTCTTTTGAGGAGCCGTGAAATTTTGCGTGTATCACGGGACATTTTGTGTAGACGCCTCCCTTGTTGTTTTCTAGTTATGATCAGTCCTTATTCGGGCGTGTGGCCCAAACGGTTGTAATTGTATAATGGATGTATTATGTAACACATGGAACTTATTGTATATTGTATGAATTCTATTGACCGACATTTTATTCGGTCCTTCCCTTATTATGGTTGATATATATATATATATATATATATATATATATATATATATATATATATATGTGTGTGTGTGTGTGTGTGTGTGTGTGTGTGTGTGTGTGTGTGTGCTTGTGGGAGTTTCCACCTTTCTTTTCTATTATGGGTTGTTGAAAATGCTTTCTTTAAATTACAAAACTAAATTTTTGATAACCCATTTTCTGGAATATTGGGTGGTTATTCCGTATACTCTTTTTGTTGTCACGATGCCGAGGATGATATTTATCCAAGATTCCTATATTATCGTAGTATCGGGCTGGCCACCCCTTATTTCGGATACCGGGTTGTCACAAATGGTATCAGATCATCAGGTTCTAGAGTCTTTAGGATCTAGGCGGACTTGTTACATTCTACCTTAGCGTTCTTTGAAATAGAGCTTAATGTTAGGACTGTTTTGTTGCGTATGGTTGCGATCTTCTGCTAGATAAATTGTTTTATATTATATTCTAACTCTATCGTTTCTCTATCTCAGATGCCGCCTAAGAGAGGACGTCCCGCTGGACGTAATAGAGTTGTAGAGGATGAGGTTGGTCCTCCACCGCCGTCACCGCGGAGTATCAGTGCCGCAGATGTGGCAAACATAGTGGTCCAAGCTGTTAATACAGGGATGACTGCAGTGGTACAACAAATGCCACAAGCTCAACCACAGGGGCAAGAGGCACAAGTTCCTACGGGACCTTCTCCGTGGGAAAGAGTTAGAGAGTCTTTCCTAAAAGGCCATCCCCCAGAATTCGATGGAGGATCAGATGTTATAAAGGCAAATCAGTGGAAGAAGGACATGCAACGCCATCTTAGAATGGTAGAATGTAGTGAGGAGAAAAAGCAAATCCTTGTTACTTTCAAGATTGTTGGATCAGCTTTACATTGGTGGGAGTCAATGACAACACCCGAGCAAAGGGATACGATGTCGATCACTGATTTTTGGGCCTTATTTGATGGAAAGTACTTCCCTCCCACAGTTCAAAGGGAAATGCAAAGGAAGCTTCAAGATGTAGTTCAGGGGGAGAGATCCGTGGCAGAGTATGAAGAGGAGTTCACCCGGCTAGCAAGCTTTGTGTCGGATGAAGTGACTCCAGAAGCGAATAGAATCTCCAAATTTTTGGGAGGTTTACATTGGCAAATAAAACAACATTTATTGGGAAATCCGGCTTTATTAACCTTTGGGGATGTGATGAATGCTGCTCTACTTCATTGTCAAGAGCATAGATTATTTATGCAAAATAATAAGAAGGTTATAGCGATGGGGAAAGTGGGAAAACCTGGAGGTAATGGGATTGGAGGGGGGACATCTTCTTCGTCCCAATATTCAGGGAGTAGGTAGAGAGAAAGGGACCCCCAGCAAGGGGATTTGTCTAAATTCTAATGCCTTGGTGGGTCTAATGCGAGTGGCAATAATAACAGGCCGGGTCAGGGTGGACCGCCACAACAACAAGGAGGTAGAGGTGGAAATGGAGGCAGAGGCTAGCAGGGCTGAGTTACGGGGCAGTTAAGAAACAATCAAGGAAGGAACCAGGAGAATGTGGTGAACAAATGTTTTCAGTGCAGAGAGTTGGGCCATTATAAGAGGTCGTGTCCTCAGTTGATTGGAGGGCGTCTTCCTAGGGCTCCATAACAACCGTATGTACAGTTTCCACCCCAGGCACCTAATCCGATTACTCCTCCTTAGCAGGGGAAACTGCAATGTGGTCGGGTACTATTTGATACGGGTGCTACATGCTCTTTCATTTCTAGGAGCTTTGCAAAAACTACAGATTTGATAAAGTCTGCTGAGAGTATTTTCACTAGTGTTGAATCCTCTATGGGTGATGGTTCATTGATTTTCTTTTTTTGTAAAAACATTGGGATTAACCTTGGTAACTTGTGCTTTGAGGCCGATTTACTCATCCTTGACATGGTCGGGTATGATGTAATACTGGGTATGGATTGGCTAGTGAGATACCACGCGATAGTAAATTTTTACGGGAAGAGCATAGTTTTCGCGATTCCGGGACAAGAAATGTTCTTGGTTTTTATGCCTTGTATGGAAGGAGGTACGAGTGCTTATTTATATTGTATTGCGGAGGATGCATCTAGGGATACAGTTATTCCCCTAAATTCTCTTCCGATTGTTAGATATTTTGAAGATGTTTTCTTGGAAATACCGATATTACCTCCGAGCAGAGAGATTGAGTTTGTGATTGATTTAATGTCGGGGACTCGACTGATTGCTAAAGCTCCATATCGTATGGCTCCTGTGGAGATGAGGGAGTTGAGAGATAAAATTCACCAACTTTTGGAACAGGGATTTATTAGGCGCAGCACGTCTCCATGGGGTGCTCCTGTATTGTTTGTGAAGAAAAGAGATGGTTCTCTCCGGTTATGTGTGGACTATAGGGAGTTGAATAAAGTCACCATCCGGAATAAATAACCTTTGCCTCCCATTGATGATCAATTTGAGGACGGGGTATCATCAATTGAGAATATGGGAACAAGATGTATCCAAGACCACATTTCTGACCCGATACGGATCCTATGAATTCTTGGTTATGCCCTTTGGACTAACCAATGCCCCCGCTGTATTTATGGATCTCATGAATAGGGTATTCTGATATTTCCTTGACCAATTTGTTATTGTATTTATCGATGACATCTTAGTCTATTCTCAGACATAATTTGACCATGCAACTCACTTACGGTTGGTCCTGCAGAGATTGAGGGATCACCAATTGTATGCGAAGTTTGAGAAATGTGGCTTTTGGTTGAAGGAAGTTCAGTTTTTGGGTCATGTGGTGTCATCCCAAGGTATATCGGTGGATCCTGGTAAGGTGATTGCGGTGAGGGAGTGGGGTCAGCCCACGACACGTACCGAGGTTCATAGTTTTCTGGGCTTAGCGGGTTATTACCGTCGGTTCATCAAGGGCTTTTCTAAAATCGCTAGCCCTGACGAATTTGACTCGAAAGGGAGTGAGATTTGTTTGAGACAATTCTTTTCAGGCTTCATTTGATGAGCTCAAAGATAGGTTGACTTCGGCTCCAGTCCTTGCATTGCCAAAACCGGGATTGGAATATCTAGTCTTCACAGATGCATATCTTCAAGGGTTAGGAGGTTTTCTTCAGCAAGAAAGACGGGCTATTTCTTATGCCTCCCGTAAGCTAAAGCCTCACGAAAGAAATTATCCGGTGCATGACTTAGAGTTCGCCGCAGTTGTCTTTACCTTGAAGATATGGAGGCACTATCTCTTGGGGGAGAAGTTTAGTCTTTTCACGGACCATAAATTGCTGCAATATTTATTTTCACAGAAAGATTTGAATATTCGTCAGCGTCGTTGGTTGGAGTTCGTGAAAGACTATCAATTCGATATCAATTACCATCTGGGAAAGGTGAACGTAGTAGCGAATGCCTTGAGTAGGAAACCTGAGGGAGGCATAGCTGATGTATGGAAAGCAAAGTGGAAGGAGCTCAGTCAGGAGGATGCGATGGTGAGAGCATTCATGTCAGTAATGACCGTTACTCCTATAATTGTGGCAAGAATTGTGGAATCCCAGGGAAGAGATAAGAGTTAGCAAGACCATATGCACCGATTATTGTCCGAGGGGGCGGAGTCCTACTCGATTAGTTCTGAGGGTGGACTACGCTTCCATGGAAGACTTATTGTTACGGAAGAAGGGGACTTGAGATGAGCGGTAATGGCAGAATCTCACGGATTGAAATTTACGGTACATCCGGGTGGGGACAAGATGTACCAAGACATTCGCCATCAGTATTAGTGGCTTGGCATGAAGAGGGATATCTCGGAGTTTGTATCCCAATGCACTACTTGTCAGTTGGTTAAGATCGACCATCAGCGACCGACAGGTTTGTTGCAACCGTTGGAGATTCTAGTGTGGAAATGGGAAACCATTTTGATGGAATTTATTACGGTCTTACCTAGATCACAAAGGGGTCATGATTCGATTTCGGTGATTGTCGATCATTTGAGTAAGTCAGCACACTTCTTTCCCGTGCGTACGGATTTTGATACCGCTCGATATGCCCAATTGTTCATCGAGGAGATCGTTAGACTTCATGGGGTACCTTTAAACATCGTGTCCGACCGAGATAAAATATTTGTGTCCCACTTTTGGCGAAGATTCCAAGAGGCGATGGGGACCGAATTGAAGTTAAGCTCTTCCTATCATCCTCAAACAGATGGCCAAACTGAAAGAGTAAACGAAATATTGAAGGATATGCTCCATATGTGCATGCTTGATTTCAAGGGCAGTTGGGAACAATAACTCCCATTGATTGAGTTTGCTTATTAGAACTCATACCAATTCACTATCGAAATGGCACCCTATGAAGCCCTTTATGGTCGGCCTTGTAGGTTGCCCGCTTATTGGTTGGAAGTGTGAGATAACAAATTTCTTGGACCTGACATGATCCAAGACACTTCTTCAAAGATTGAACTCATTCGAAATTGCATTCGGATAGCCCAAGACCGTCAAAAGAGATATGCCGATGTGGGTAGAAGACACGTGGAGTTGGAGATTGGAGACCAAGTCTTGGTGCGAGTATCACTAATGAAGGGTATTAGGCGTTTTAGGAAGAAAGGGAAGCTAGCACCGTGTTTTGTTGGACCTTTCCCAGTTATTGCGAAAGTCAGTCACGTGGCGTACCAACTTGCCTTGCCGAAACCCTTGCAACAAATTCACGATGTATTCCATGTCTCCTCTTTGAAGAAGTATAGAAGATGCGAAGGTTCCCTTTGGTACATTCCTTTCGAGGATATTGACTTGCAACCCGACATTTCATATGAAGAACAACCGGTTGCTATTCTTGAGTATGGGGAGCGTAAGTTGAGGTCCCATGTGGTGCCCTTGGTGAGAGTCCAATGGAGTCATCACAATGCGAAAGAATCAACGTGGAAACGTGAGGACGACATGCGGGAGAAATATCCGCATCTCTTCTTATAAGGTACGCTTGAATTTGGGGGACAAAATTCCCTCATAAGGGGGGGAGTATGTAATAACCCTCGCTCATGAGAACATATTTTATATTTAATTACTAGGTACGGTAATTAGATATAAAATGTTGGGTTATGGATTGAGTATGAATTTAATGAAGAAAAGTAAATGTTCACTATGAAATTTCATATTTACCGTAACTATAGGTGAATATTGCCATGTCATGTTTTATAATATCATATGAATTAAAATGATATTTGGCTTAATAATGAGACCAAAACTTAAAATGAATTATAAATTTTCCAATTGATAATTTGGAGGCCGTACTTGAGTCCGGAATGCGCGAGATAGTCAAATATTGTGCCATATTGTATTTTGAGGTTTTTGGCACTTTTGACTGGTTATACCTTAAATATGTAGTTGCGCATTATTTTATCGCAATATTGGTCAATTAAGTTGGAATTTTGACTAATTCCAGGACTTATTCTTACTAAGTCTTATATTTTCCCAAATTTCGTTTCCTAAGCCTAGAGAGAGCTTGAGAGAGGAAGAGAAAGTGTAGAGAAAGTAGAAGAGATTGAAGATTGGGGCTGATTCTTGCTTCTACACAAGGGAAATCTGCATTTTCTCAATTGAGGCAAGTTTTCTACTTGCTATTTGTGGTTTAAGATAAATGATTTGTTATGATAATGATGTATTAATCATGGTTTAGCTATTTTACGATTTTCTTTGTGTATTTTTGGGTTTTGATCCATTCAAGAATGTTTTGGATGTTTGATGAGGTTTATGTTAGTAGTTAGTAGCATTTATGTTATGTTGGTGGCAATAAATGAGTTGTCTTTGGGATTAGCTTAAAATGGGAAGATTTGGTTTGGTCTAGGTCTGCAAAGGCCGGTCGACCGCGGTTCTCAGGCAGGTAGACCAAGCCTTCGGGAGAGGGCACACTGCTTTCTTTTAAAGGCATAAAATTTAAGGTGTGGTCGACCGCGGTTCCCTAACCGGTCGATCGGCCCTACCGAAGTGAACTTTCTGCTTTTCTTGCTAGGCAAAATCTTGAGACGCGGTCGACCGCGGTCTTGGGACCGGTCGACCGGTCCCCTGTTTTCTTCCCTAAAATTTTATTTCATTTTTCAAATCTTTTCTTTTAATAGGGACTTAAGGACCTTCTTAAATGAAGTAAATATAGGGCCTTAGAGTATTTGTTGAGTTTGGTCGACACCCTAGACTCGAAGGGGTTCATCTAGGGTTCATTTCAAGGGGGGGGGGGGGGTTCAAAGTAATGTTCGGGTATTTGTTCTCTCGTATAGTTTTATAATAATCTAGGAGATCTTAGAGTCAAATTTGGAGACTTTGGGAGTTATTGTGAGCTAGGTTTGACTTGATGGTCTATTATGAAGCCAAAAAGGAGGCTTTGGAAAATAAATTGGGGAGTCTAACTAATTATCGAGGTTGTTATGCTGATACGAAATACGTATAGTTCCGGATAATCTTAATGCATTTGATAAAATGTAAAATGGATAAAGTAAATGATAATTTACTAAATCATGTAATGGAAGTTAATAAAATGGATAATACACACCTCTCTAAATACCATCTTAAGGGAAGTCCGTGCGTGAGGTGAAGCCCCCTGGCTAATGAATGCAGGGTGGATATAGTCCTAGGTCATTTGAGCGCTTGTTTTATATTTTCTGCAATGGGTGGGAGATTCCGGGTGTGGTCTTGACTACCCCGCAGGCATATGGACGCTTCCCGACATTTCGATAGGATCCCAGGTTGTCTTATGATAGGCCTTGGAAGATGATGGTTATTTAGGGGCACACACAGTGGGGAAACCCGAACGGGCGGTCTTAGAATCGTTATATATATATATTCTTATAAATATTCTAATTATCGAGTTGGACTCGATGGAACATGAATGCCATAAAGAGCAAAGTATATGCCACAAAGAGAAAACAATTGAAATATGTGCCATAAAGAGCACATGATAAATTTGTATTCCTGATAAGGAATGAAAAGAAGATGAAATGAAAAGAATGAAAGATGAAAAATGTTAATGACTATTATCAATTGCATACATAATTGACTCTTACCTTATGATTATTTAAATTTCCTTAGTTTATTTCATAATGTTACTATGCTAGCTTTTCATCTCTATCATCCATGTTTAACTGTTCATCATCGTCCTACTTGTCATTTATCTGGTGACCACATAAAATCGGGCTCTTACCGATTCTTCTTTCTTCTTGTGCATGTATATATTATATCCGCTCAGGTGTTCCACCGCAAGGTCGCCCGTAATGACCTTCCTATTCCAGTGTCTTTTGAGGAGTCGTGACATTTTGCGAGTATCACGGGACATTTTGTGTAGATGCCTCCCTCGTTGTTTTTTAGTTATGATCAGTCCTTATTCGGGCGTGTGGCCCAAATGGTTGTAATTGTATAATGGATGTATTATGTAACACATGGAACTTATTGTATATTTTATGAATTCTATTGACCGACATTTTATTCGGTCTTTCCCTTATTATGGTTGATATATATATATATATATATATATATATATATATATATATGTGTGTGTGTGTGTGTGTGTGTGTGTGTGTGTGTGTGTGTGTGTGTGTGTGCTTGTGGGAGTTTCCACCTTTCTTTTCTATTATGGATTGTTGAAAATGTTTTCTTTAAATTACAAAACTAAATTTTTGATAACCCGTTTTCTGGAATATTGTGTGGTTATTCCATATACTCTTTATGTTGTCACGGTGTTGAGGATGATATTTATCCATGATTCCTGTATTATCGGAGTATCGGGCTGGCCACCCCTTATTTCAAGTACCGGGTTGTCAGATATGTGAGGGATTTCTAGTGTCGTCTATAATTGAAAAACTGCCACCGTCTTGGAAAGATTACAAAAATGGTCTTAAACATAAGAAAAATCATATGACACTAGAAGATTTGACAGTTCATTTGAGAATTGAGGAAGACAATAGGAATGCAAAACTTAAGGAGAAAAATTCATAATGCAGTTCTAAGGCTAATTTGATCGAGGGGAAATCAAATAGAAACCGCAAAGAGAACCAGTTTAAGCCTAACCATTCTAACCAGAAAAATGGGAACCATGAGTCAACCCTTAATTCGAGGTCCAACCATAAATTCAAACATAAGGATCAAAATAAAAATTCTAAACCTCAGTTTAAATCTAAACCTGCATGTCAATGCTTTGTGTGTGGAAAACCAGGTCATGACGCTAAAGATTGCAAGTTTAGGAAGTGTCAGAATGTGAAGCCTCAAGCAAATGTAACCGAGGAGGGTAACTTTTCAGTTGTGGTGATCGTGGAAAACATTGTAAGTAACATGATAGACTGGTGGCTTGATTCTGGTGCTACCAAACATATTTATGGCACGAGAGGTTCCTTCACTACCTTCACTACTATGGGTGAGGATGAAAGTTTGTACATGGAAAAATCCTCTTCATCTAAGGTTAAGGTAAAGGGAACCGTAGTTTCAAAGTTTACTTCGGGAAATGTCCTTACCTTGAAAGATTTTTTTTATGTCCCTGAGGTTAGGAAGAATCTGGTTTCCGATTTTGTCTTAGTTAATAAGGGTTTTAAAATTGTTCTAGAGAGTGATCGGGTAATTATGACTAAGGGAGGTGCTTTTGTGGGAAAGGTTATGTTCATGAGGGTCTTTTCAAACTAAATGTAACCGTGGTTGATAATAATAAAACATCTACCTCTTCTGCTGATTTGATTGACTCTTGCGATATGTGGCATTTTAGATTTGGTCATGTAAATAAGGCATCTATCAAACAAATAATATTTTTGGGTAACATACCAAAATCTGATGTTTCTACCAACTCTAAATGTGAAATATGTGTTGAATCAAAATATGCTAAAAAAACATTTTTCGAGTGTCGAAAGAAGTTCAATTATTTTAAGTCTAATACATTCTGATCTTTGTGATTTAAAAGGATATGTGACACATGGTGGAAATAAATACTCTGTTACTTTTATTGATTATTACTCTCGTTACTGTCATATTTATCGTCTTATGAGTAAAGATGAGAGTTTTTCAAAATTTATTTCTTATAAATTAGAAGTTGAAAAATAATTGGAAAAATACATTAAAACCTTAAGATATGATAGGGGAGGAGAATACACCGGTGACCTTGATAAATTTTGTAAAGAAAATGGAATAATTCATTAAGTCACTCCTCCTTATTTTCCCCAATCTAATGGTGTGGCTGAAAGAAAAAATAGAACTCTTAAGGATGTGGTAAATTCTATGTTAAGCACTTCGGGATTACCTTATAATATGTGGGGTGAGGCACTTCTTACTTCTTTTTATATTCTTAATAAAATACCTTTTAAGAATAATGATAAAAGTCCTTATGAAATGTGGAGAAATATAAAACCTTCTTATAAACACCTTAAAGTGTGGAGGTGTCTTGCTAAGGTTTCAATACCAGCACCCGAGAGAACTAAATGTGGCCCGAAGACTGTTGATTGTGTTTTTATAGGTTATGCTATAAACAGTAATGCATATAGGTTTATTGTAAATTTATACATAAAAACACTAATTTGAGTCAAGAGATGCTGAATTTTATGAGGAAAATTTTCCTTTTAAAGTGAAAAGTGAGGGAACTAGTAGTTCTATTCCAGTGGGTCCTAGTGTGAGAAATGAATCTCCAAATTCAGAAGAAATTGAAATTAGAAAAAGTAAAAGACCTAGGGTAGCTACTTCCTTTGGTCCTTAATTTTTAACATACTTAATGGAAAATGATCCCGTCACTTATAGTGAGGCAATGTCCTCACCCGATTGTATTTTTTCGAAAGAAGCTATAAATAGTGAATATGATTCTATTATTTCTAACAACACGTGGGAGTTAGTTGACTTGCCTATATGATGTAAAACAATTGGATGCAAATGAATATTTAAAAAAAATAAAAGATGATGGTTCTACTGATAAATTTAAGGCAAGATTGGCAGATAAAGGCTATAGGCAAAAGGAAGGAATTGATTTCTTTTATACTTACTCTCCTGTTACTGGAATTACTTCTATTAGGCTTCTAATTGATATTGCTTCATTACATAATCTGATAATTCATCAAATGGATGTTAAAATTGCTTTTTTAAATGGAGATCTTAAAGAAGAAATTTATATGGATAAAGTGTGTAGACTTTAAAAATCATTATATGGACTCAAACAAGCTCCTAAAAAATGCATGAAAAACTTGATCAAGTAATGATCTCTAATGGTTTTAACATTAATGAAGTGGATAAATGTATTTATAGCAAATTCAAGGATAATTCTGGTGTGATTATTTTCTTATATGTGGATGATATGCCTATTTTTGGAACTGATATGGGTGTAGTTAATAATGCTAAAAGTTTCCTTAATAAGAAATTTGATATGAAAGATTTGGGTGTTGTTGATGTTATACTTGGAATTAAAATCATTAAAAATGCTGAAGGAATTATTTTAACCCAATCTCATTATGTAGAGAAAGTTCTTAGAAAATTTGAACAATTTAATTGCATACCTGCTAAAACACCTTATGACCCTAGTTGTCACTTAAGGCAACATTCAGATCCTGGTGTATCATCATTAGAATATTCTAGAGTTATTTGTAGTCTAATGTATCTTATGAATTGCACTAGACCTGATATTGCGTATGCTACGAGTAGACTTAGCAGATATACTTGTAATCCTAGTAATAAACATTGGGTTGCTTTGATTAGAGTTTTTAGATATCTAAAATACACAATAAATTAAGTATTCATTACATTAGATATCTTGCTGTAATTGAAGTCTTTTGTGATGCTAATTGGATTTATTATAATGATGAATGTAAGTCTACGAGTGGCTATGTTTTTGCCTTGGTAGGAGGCGCTATATATTGGAAATCTACCAAGTAAACGTGCATAGCTAGATCCACTATGGAGTCAGAGTTCATAGCATTGGATAAAGTAAGTGAAGGGGCTAAATGGTTAAGGATTTTCCTATTAGATGTTCATTTGTGGCCTAAACCATTTCCAACCTTGTCCATTCACTGTGACAGTCAAGTAAAGATCGTAAGAGCACATAATAACTCCTACAATGGAAAGTATAGACATATCAAGAGGAGACACAACACAGTGAGACAACTATTGAAAAATGAAGTTATAGCAGTCGAATATGTCAAGTCAAAGGAAAATCGGGCAGATCCATTGACTAAAGGTCTAGCTAGAGAGCTATTTTATCAAACATCGAGGGGAATGGTCCTAAAGCCTATTAATATCTAAATCACCTATAATGGAAAACCAACCCCTATGACTGAAGATCCCAAGATCTGGGTTGAATGGGATAACAAAATTATACGAGTGAATTGTGGGGGTAAAAATTTATGTTTTACTTAAAACCCATTCCTATCATGTAGTACCTCTGTATTGATGGAGGATGAGATGTAATATCTTAATGCTTTCTATAGATATTATTCAGTGGGGTGTGAGATACAGTACACTCTTAATAGAATCACCTATACGAGTATGGTAGTGGGGTTGCTTCCTATGAGAACAAAGGCTGATTCTCTAGAGCACTCAAGAAACCTGGGATGCTCAATGCCAAAACGAGCACAACTATGGAAACTCAATGATGATTTTTAGTATTCACGTGTGTGTTCTATTGACTTTAGTTTACAAAAACGGTGAAATAGTTCACGACATTAGTTCACTATCAACCGGTAAACTCAATAGATCAACACAAAGTAAAGGTTCAAGTCGAATGACACCTTTTCCTTATACGTCACTCCTTATGATACTCTAGAGAGTCTTTTTATTTATTTATATCATTCATGTGGGAGATTGTTGGGTATAATATTAGTATATATATTTATTTTGAATGAAGTAAATAAATTTGTGGAAGTGGACAAGTGGTATGTTAGTGGGGGTGTGTGCATGAGGTCATGGGTTCAATCCCTATGAGCCACACTAATTATTAATGCTCAAAGATTGGGCCTTGGGCCTTGGGCCTTGGGGCCTTAGGCTCTTGAGGATTTTTAACGTGAATTTAATCTTTTCAAACTCGTTTTAATTTTTAATTAACCCATTTTTAAGATTTTGACTATTATAGCTGTTAGTGGAGAGGTTAGTGGGTTAGTTGCCTAAAATCACTACCCAAGTTTTTACAATTTTTCATATATAAAACAAAGGCTACAGGTTTGAGAAAAAAATAGAAAAATTGAATCTCTCTCACTTTCTCTGCAAAAATAATTTTGCTATTTTCTACAATATACTTATGTTCGTTATCTATTTGGGAGTGCTGGAGTATCCTGAGAGTTCAAAGATTTAACATAAAGCTGGTGTTTAAATATGATCATTGAATCCTTGGAGGTGAATGTTCATGAGGCTGAAAGCTACAAATATTAGCGAGCAATTTCATCTTTAGAACTTTGTATCACACACAAACCTCGATCGATAAGTTCTTCCAATTTTATCTATTTCGAATTCGGGCTATTTTGTTTATTCTACAAATAATATTTCCAACATATAAATAACAAATAATACTTTCAATTCATCAACTTCTAAAACCTAAATAAAAGAAATCTCACAATTAAAAGCCTAACACCAAACATTAGGATGTAATAACTATTTCAAGATTTATAAAAGACTCAACTCGTAGATGGAGGCTAATTAAATCCCCGTTTTAGCTATAAAAAAATCACCTCAATTTGTGTAAATGCATTGTAATACCCTAAAAATAAACCACCACATGATAAATTTTCATGAGCACCAAGCTAAAATAAAAAAAATAAACATGATTTAATATAAAAAACAACGTATCTAGGTGCTTTAAAAGGCGTCAACCAACATATTAGAAAAAATGGCATGCACAAGCGGGATGTATAGGTGGCCGACCACCTATACATACCGCTAGAAGGGACCATTTTTTTTAAATAGAAAATAATATTTTTAAAATAGTAAAAAAAGGTTCGAGCCAACGGTATGAAAAAAAATACGACTCCATGCTACGTCGCGTTCTATTTGGATCGTGATCGTGTTAGTTAAATAAATAAATATTCATAATCACATTGTGTAATTTTTTAATTGGTTTGTGTTAAGTAAAAAAATACGATTTTATGAACCCGGCGTTACATGAAGTCGTATTTTTTTTCATACCGCTAGCGCGAACAATTTTTTACTACTTTAAAATAATCTTTTTACTATTAAAAAAAATTGTCCACGTCTACGGTATGTATAGGCAGTTTGACCACGCGGAACAACATATTAGAAAAAATGGTATTTATAATTAACATATTTGAAAAAATAGTCCGTGCCAGCGGTATGTGCATCTATACATACCGCTGGTGCAGATTATTTTTTCTAATATGCTGGTCTGTGCCAGGAGAATGTATTGATGGTCGGACCGCCTATACATACCGGTGCTGCAGACCATTTTATTTAAATAGTGAAAAGATTATTTTTGAAATAGTACAAAAAATAGTTTTTAACAAAAAACAAAATTTCTAAAAAAAACTCTTTTTTAAGAAAACAGTTTATTTAAGAAAAGAATTTTTAACCAAAAAAAAATAGTTTTGAAAAAAGAAACTATTTTTAAGAAAAAAAATAATAGTTTTTTAAGAAAACAATTTTTTACAATGAACATACTTTTTTTATGTGGAGAGAAGTCTCGAGGGAAATAGGTTTGTAGGATTTGTACGATTAAAAATGTAAAATAAAAGGGTGAGTTGGATTTATTAATGATGTGCCACATTCCACATCATTACTTTAATTTAATAAGAGATGGACGATTAGGCTTGGGAGATTAATGAGTTAGAACTCTTTTAAGTATACAATGCCACATCAGAGGGTCTACATAATGTGTATACAAAATGGTTCTGTGTAGAACCACGCAATTTGTGTTGCGATCATGACGCAAAAATGTCGGTGCCATAAACTATTATTTTTTCTTATGATGATAAGAAAATAATATGACCTAAAACACTAAATATTTTCTATATAACTTTCATGTTATTTCATGAAGTATAACAAGGTCAAACAACTAAGAAAAGGTATATGTCGTTAGAAAATGGGTATTGGATAGTAAAATTGGAGAAACTTTGAGCTCAAATTTAGATGGGCCCCCCATTACGAAATTTGTGGGACCATATACAAATGCGTTCTTCTTCATAAGAAGATTAATGTGGTATACTAACATGTCCAATTCCATTAAGTTATCAATTATAAATATATCTCTAAAGTGACTTATAAAACAATAAAAATTAACGAATTGAAAGTGTTTTAACACTTGTCCCACATTGGAAGAGTAGTGGAAATTTGAAAAGTTAATAAAACTCCATAAACTAAGGCTTGGATGCCTTTGGGGTATCCCAACTATTTGAAGGGGAGATGACTTACACTATGCAAGTGTTGAACTGGGGTCATGTAAGGACATAAATTTCCAATTGAGTCCCTGTACTGTTTTGACTTAATTCTGTGAACAAAACTGTGTTTGTAATATGGCATAGGGAGATTTTATTTTGTCACGATCCCACTTGGTCTATAACGTATTAAAGAATTAAAGACGTTGCGAAAAAGATTCAAAGAACTAATCATGCCGAAGTTTAAATTGGTGCAATTTTATTCATCTTCGAAATTAATTGCATTCCGAGATCACACAGGTATGAATGCGCATAATTAATGGTGCTCAAAATTGTTTTTATAAAAAATAAGGATAAAATTTTTATAAGAAAAATGTTTTAAAATGTTTTAAAACTGTTTTAAATGTTTACACTACGTTTTATTCTGATAAACTTGAAAAAGAGTTTGACTTATTTGGATCTCTTTTGGAAGAGACGTTTTAAACAAAAAATCAAAAAGTCAAACTGACACGACCGTCATTCGAACGACATATGTCCTTTGTTCAAGCGAGATGACTATGTTGCGTGAACGACTTGCCTATCTCGTTCGAGTGACACTATTTTCGAGGCGGCGCTTAATTCCTATTTAAAGCGTGTTTGCATTAGAAATAAAAGTGTGTGCATTATGGAAAAATAGTTTACGACCCCGTACGAGTTTTCCACATGTTTTCTAAGGTTTAAAAATTTTAAACACATCATTAGGGTTTGTAAAGTTCCAAGATATCATTAATATATGTTTATGTGATCTTGCTACACTAAGAATGTTTGTTCTACACTTGAACATCAGGGTTTTACAGTGAAGAAAAGAGAAGGACTTCTTTTTCGACATCGTAGACGTATCAAATCCACGCGGTGGACACCGAGACATACGTGGATGCGTGTGTTATGAACATGTATCATGGAAGATGGAGTTTCTGTGTGGGCACTATTGAAGAACGATTGAAGATCATAAGGAGCATCAAGAGCCGTGGGGATAGTCATTGAGTAAGGTTAATCTGTCTTTGTAAAACCTTTGTTCATAGTGATTGTCTGGCTTGAGCCGTCCGAGGTTGTTTTCTCGTTTTGGATTTTTCCTCATACATCTGGTGTTGTGAGTATTTTTTACTTTAATTTACTTTCTCTAATCACTAGATGCATGTTTAGGATTAATGAAGATAAAAATGGTTTAAAGTAAATATTAGTTTTCACAAATTTGTTTGGGACTAATTAAAAGTTGAATAATTTTTGGTGAAAAATTGGTTTGATTTGAAACACACATAGGGGCCACCCCGTTCCTTTTCAAATTGGTATCAGAGCTAGAAAACATAATTTATTTGTTTTGTGATCCCGTGTGTTTTCAAAAATGAATTTTGGATATAACGAATTTTCTCGAACCCCTATTTTTTATGGCACTAATTACACTTATTGGAAGATGAGAATGAAAAGTGCATTAAAATCTATTGATTAGAGTGTGTGGATAGATGTTGAGAAAGGTTGGATACCCCCTGTCACTATTATAGGTAAGGTCACTTGTTTAAAGCCTGTTGAGTCATGGACCGAAAATGAAGAAAGACTTTCACAATATAATTCTAAGGGTCTGCACGTTATTTCTTCACATGTCATACATGAAGAATATAATCGAATTATGACTTGTGAAACATCAAAAGAGTCTTGGAATATTTTGGCACTCACTCGCGAGGGAACTAGCACAGTTAGGGTGTCGAAGCTTAAAAATCTCACTACAATGTTTGAGACCATTAGGATGTTTGAGAGTGAGAGTTTTGATGAGTTTTATGCTAGGTTTTCCAATATTATCAACTCATCGTTTAACCTTGGTGAGAAAATTTCCGACAACCATGTCATTAAGAAAATCCTTAGGCCGTTGCCTAGTAGGTTTGATGTGAAAGTGACCATTTTAAACTCCTTGGTTATGTTAGAGTCAATGAAACTAGAAGAGACTGTAGGTGACTTACAAACCTATAAAATTGACATGATTACATCCAAGCAAGTTCCTAAGAAAGAAAAGGGTATTGCTTTGTAAACCCGAAAGGAGAAAATTAAAGTTTCAAATTTTGACTCCGATTTTGATTTTGAGGATGTTGCTTTGTTGGCAAAGAAATTTAAAAAATTTATTAAGTTTCAAAAAGCAATCGAAAGATGCTAAGAAATTTGAAAAATTCAAGAAAAAAAAAGTAGATCCCACCTCTAAGGATAAGTTTGAGAAGCCTAAGAGAGATGAGTCGGATAAGTGTTTTGGGTGTGAAGGGTACGGTGACAAAGTTAAGGAGTGTACCACTAGACTTAAGAAAGAGGGCAAGAAACCCACTGTTTATAGTGAAACCTTAAGTGATAGTGATCCGAAAGAGGGAGAGAGTTCCCCCATTGATCGTAACTTCATTGCGTTTATGGAATATCATGGGAGCGACGACGATTCTCATGTGAATGGCACTTCCGAGGAGGTTTTGAGTGAATCCTATATTACTGAGGGAGAAGAGAATGACAAGGAGGATATAGATGTGAAAGAGTTGCAAGTTGCGTTTAATGAGTTGTATGCCAAAACGATGAAAGTGAAAAAGGCAAATGCAAAATTGCAAGCTAAGTTGAATGAGCGTGCCATAGAAAATAATGATAGTTTGATTGAGGATCTTAGGGAACGAGAGAAGAATTTTAGGGAAAAACTAGAGTTTGTGGAGGAAGAGATAGATAATCTCCGTGGTTTGATGGAGTCTTTGAAAAAGGAGATTTTATCATTTAAGGAGTCTAGGATTCGTGAGTTAGAGGAGAGATTGAAAGACTCATCTAGTGTCAAGTTTGATTTGAAGTCTAGGTCGGAGAAGTTAGATAAGATCCTAGGCACCGTCCAAATTAAGGGAGATAGGGGAGCTATAGGTTTTGATGAGCGAGTTATTCCCATTCCCCCCGCACGTGTGAGAAACACTAGGAAGGTTAGAAAAGGTCCATATATAGGTAATCATTCCCACCATCGCTACTCTTGCATGTTTTGTGGTAGGAAAGGTCACCTTAGGCGTTATTGTTACGACCTTAGACAAGCTCTTAGGAAGTTTAAGAATAAATTTACCACGGTTTCCCAAACCCCCATGCGTCATTTTACACCTACTTAGGTTAGGAAATCGGATTTAGTGGATTTACGAATAAAACTTCATGATTCTCATTTGGGTGCACTTGATTCTTCCCATTGCTAGTATAATGACATGTGTATCATTTTGTATTATAGTTATTCATTTGTTTGAGTCCTATTGAAAAAATACAAAAAGATTTTTCTTTTAAGAAAATTTCTGAAAATCCAAAAAGATTTTGTTTTTGAGAAAAGGTTTGAAAAACCAAAAAGATTTTTTCTTTTATTTGAGTAAAAATATGTTTGAAAAGCCAAAAATATTTTCGATTTTTGTTTTTGAGTTTACATGTTTGATGTGGCTTATTGGTGTGCTTGGACCCGTCCCCCATCGTTTCATTATCCATCCATGTGGCTAGGACATTTGGTCATTATTATCGATGCTTAGAATGATCTTAACCATTGTTTATATGGGGTTGTTTCGAAGTTGATATGCATTTTGATTCAACTTTGTATATATGCCAACATTGCACTCATGCATGAGTTTCTATGGATGTTTGAGTTCTCTTTCATATTTGAATTTGGTGAGATGTTCTTATCTCAATCTTGTCATTTATGTGTAAGTAGACTTAAGGAGAAGTGTGCATGTAAGAACCGTTTACCGTGAGGTTTTAAATTGGTACTTAATTTTAAAAAATGATAAGTGGTTCACGGAAAAGGGGTGCGAGAGTTCAAAATTGACTCGCCGTGAAAGCCACCGTTTAAAAGAGCCTAAAAGAAAAGGCAATAAGTTGAGAAAAGGGCCAAATTAGTTTAGTTCATTCCAAAGAAAACATGATATTATTGAGGGATTCTGGATGGATTAAAAAATTTAACGAGTTTGTCCAACTAATCCTAATGTTGAAAAATTACAATTTGACGTTATTGTTTGTGGAATCGTCAAAATTCTGGATTTGTGTGCATGTAATATGTTTAGTTCATTAAGCTCACACTTTAATTGTCATATGGCTATGATAAAGTTTGATGATTTATCGCTATCAATTAGAGCTTTTTGATCTTTTCAATGTGTTGGAATTATGGCTCATTTGTTGTAGTGTCACGTTCATACATTCCATGTCTATGTTTGAGTACATTAGTACTGTGTTTGCATGTAACTCATGTTGTTTATTTTTATGAGTTTTTGCATTTTGTCTTAAAAACTTACTGTTTAAGCACTGTTTTACTGCTGTTAGGCCCTTCCTGGTATTTTTTTTGGAAATTTTTTCGCTGGGCAAAAATATAAGATATTTCTGGGAAACTGAGAAAATTTGGCATGTCATGAGATCTGGTTCGAACGACATTACCATGTCACATGAAGTGTCATTCAAGTGCCGTCCTCATCTCGTTTGAGCGACGTCCCTGGCTCGTTCGAACGACAACCTGAATTCTTGCTTCTGATTGGTTTGCAGTCCAGTGGTTTATTTTGGTGATATTTTTTGGTATTGCTGGAAGCTTTCTGGACTGACTGGTTTATATGTAGGTTATATTGTCTCATATTGATATTTTGCATATAATCTGTTTATCACACCTGATTAATTTGCTATATTTTTTATGTGATTCATTGGTTTTCTATCTACTGATTTGTCATTACCTAATCATACTTAGCAGGTTGTTTCAGGATTATCTAGCGATTTAAAGTCTCAGATTGGTATATCTTCATGCTAGATACTTTGGTTGGTTTATCTTTTCACCGGATTGTCTATTCAAGACAAAAAGGGGGAGAGATGTATGTGATGTATGGGGATATTTGAACATGTTTTGGTTTACATATTTTACAAATTGGTATTACAGATTGGTAATAAAAATCGGTATCATTTTGTTGCTCAATTGTTTAACAAATGATTTTTTAGAGTTAATTCATATTGGTATCCATTATTGTTTTGTATCATTTAAATATATATATATATATATATATATATATATATATATATATATATAAATTGGTTTCATTTGTTCCTCCATACTTCACTTATTATTTGTTTTTCTGTTTCATGTGTGTAGGTATGCTTCAGCGATTCGAGATTTTAAGTCTACATCATATTCAGACAGTTCATGCTTTTCGGTGCTACATATACTAGTCTGTGTCTTGTATTTTTTATTTTGGCTTTATGGTATGAGATTTACGCGTCATACGTCTTGATAGCCCGACTTAGGAATTTCACTAGTTTAGTTTTGTTTCGGAATAGTCAAAGGGGGAATTTTGTAAGGTCATAAATTTCCAATTGAGTCCCTGTAGTGTTATGACTTAATTCCGTGAACAAAACTTTGTTTATAATATGTCATAGGGAGATTTTATTTTCTCAAGTTCTCACTTGGTCTATGACGTATTGAAGAAATTGAAGACGTTGCAGCAAAGCTTCAAAGAAGTAATCATGCCGAAGTTTAAATTGGTGCAAGTTTATTCGACTTCAAAATTAATTGCATTCCGAGATCACACAAGTATGAATGCGTAAAATTAATGGAGCTCAGAATTATTTTTATAAAAGATAAGGATGCAATTTTTATAATAAAAATGTTTTAAATGTTTACACTACGTTTTATTCTGATAAACTCGAAAAAGAGTTTGACTTATTTGGATCTCTTTTGGAAGAGACGTTTTAAACAAAAAATCAAAAAGTCAAACTGACAGGACTGTCATTCGAACGATATTTGTCCCTCGTTCAAGCGAGATTCCTAAGCCTCACGAACGACTTGCTGTAAGCACATCAATTTCCAATTGAGTCCCTATATTGTTTTAACTTAATTATGTGAACAAAATGTGTTTGTAATATGTCATAGGGTGTTTTTTGTTATCACGATCCCTCTCGGTCTATGACGTATTGAAGAAAATAAAGACGTTGCGGCAAAGCTTCAAAGATTTAATCATGTCGTAGTTTAAATTGGTGCAAGTTTATTCGTCTTCAATGTTAATTGCATTCCGATATCACTCAGGTATGATTGCGTATAATTAATGGTGCTCAGAATTATTTTTATAAACGATAAGGATGTATTTTTTATAAAGAAAAATGTTTTAAAATGTTTTATAGTTCTTTAAAAGGTTTAAACTACGTTTTACGATGATAAGCGCGTAAAAGAGTTTGACATTTTTGGATCTCTAATTAGAAGAGACGATTTAAACAAAAAGTCAAAAAGTTAAACTTTCGCGTTGTCGTTCAAACGACATCTAATCTCGTTTGAACGATATGGGATGTCGCTCGAATGGGTTCGAATGACATGTTTTCCAAGGCGGGTTTTAAATCCTATTTAAATAGTGTGTGCATCATAATTTCATAGGTGTGCTTTCTGGAAAACAATTTTACGAACCAGAACCTTGTTTGCACATGTTTTCTAAGGTTTACGTAGCATAAACACATCCTTAGAGTTTGCAAAAGATTCGAGTTATCATTCTTATATGTTTAAGTGATCTTGCTGCACCAAAATTGTTTGTTCTACACATTGAACACAAAGGATTTTGCGGTGAAGAAAATAGATGGACTTCTTGTTCGACAACGTAGACGAATCAAAGCCATATCGGTGGACACCGAGACATACGTGGACGTGTGTGTTGTGGACAGGTATCGTGGAAGACGGAATTTTTGTTTGGGCACTAGTGAAGAACGATTGAAGATCATAAGGAGTGTCAAGACCCGTGGGGATCGAGTCTAAGTGTAATTCTAATCTGTCTTTGTAAAATCATTGTTCATAATGATTGTCTGACTTGGGCCGTCCGAGGTTGTTTTCTCGTTTTGGGTTTTTTCCTCGTACATCCGGCGTTGTGAGTATTCTTTACTTTACTTTACTTGCTTTAATCACTAGATGCATGTTTAGGATTAATCAAGATAAAACTGGTTTAAAGTAAGAATTGGGTTTTCACAACTTGGCTTGGTGCTTAATTAAAAGTTGGATAATTTTTTTGATAAAAATAGGTTTGAAAGAAAACACACACATATTGGGCACTCTTGAAATTGGTATCAGAGCTAGAAAACATATTTTATTTGTTTTGTGATCCTGTGTGTTTGTTTATCTCTCCTGTGTTTGTTTTCTCTTGATGGATTCTCTAAGCTTTGATGATTTACATCGTTTGAAATTAAAGTTTGCAAAACGTATTGAAGTTTTGGAAAAAGAAAATTTTGGTTTTAAAAATAAGATTGAACATTTGCAAACGTTTCAAATTCAAAGAGATATTTGTCATGAGCATTTTAGTTCCTTATTTAAAAAAATTAATATTTTACGATTGGGTAAAAAGGAGAATGATAATTGAGTCCTCGTTTTAGAAAAACAGTTAGAGGATTTAAAAAATTCTAAAGTTTGTGCCATTAAGCAAAATAATTTGATTAATAATTTTGTGGCACAAGAAAAGGATCTTAGGGATAAGTTTGATCACATTGAGGGGGAGCGAGATAACCTTCTAGGGGTAATTGAAAATTTAAATAAGGAGTCCCAAATGTTTGAGGAGTCTAATCGTTTGCTTGAGTCAAAAGTTTTGAAGTTAAAAAATGATTTAAATGACTCGAGTAGTGATGGTAGCGGCTTATCTTGTTCTAGTGGTTCAATTGTAAAAGCCAAAACCATAGTTTGTTTTAAAGCATCAACCACATCCGAGGGTATTAGAAAAGGTCAGCCTAAAGGTCTCGTTTCTCGTCGTGTTTTCACATGTTCGCATT
Organism: Sambucus nigra; assembly: GCA_949130495.1. Taxonomy (NCBI): domain Eukaryota; kingdom Viridiplantae; phylum Streptophyta; class Magnoliopsida; order Dipsacales; family Adoxaceae; genus Sambucus; species Sambucus nigra. Next base: position 440,473,744 of record OX422220.1, on the reverse strand, counting down.
GTGGTAGGAAAGGTCAGCTTAGGAGTTTCTATTTTGATCTTAGAAAAGACCCTAAGAAGATTAAACATAGTTTCCCACTGGTTCCCAAAATCCGTTTTGTTAGGTATACACCTGTTTGGGTTAGGAAATCCGTTTTGGAGATGCTAAATGCTTTGTTGGTTGATTCTCACATGCATGCACATGATTCATCTCTTGTGATTTCTTATGGTTAGTAGCTTGCATGTTTTTGTCATACACAAGCCATTGCATCATGTTTATATTTTTCTAGTGTTATGCATTGTTTATCTCTTTGTATTTTATTTTTCACTTGTTTGAGTCTTATTGAAAAAAATACAAAATATTTTTCTTTTGAGAAAATGTTTTGAATAACCGAAAATAGTTTTGTTCTCTTGTTTGTTTTTGTTTTTGAGTTGACATGTTTGATGTGGCATATTGGTGTGCTTCGACCCCCCCCCCCCATTGTTTTATTATCCATGTGGCTAGGACATTTGGTCATTATTATCGATGCTTAGAATGATCTTAACCATTGTTTATATGGGGTTGTTTCAAAGTTGATATGCATTTTTATTCGACTTTGTATATATGACAACATGCACACATGCACGAGTTTATATGGATGTTTGACTTATCTTGCATATTTGAAGTTGGTGAGGGGTTCTTATCTCAATCTTGTCATCTATACGTCAGTAAACTTAAGGATAAGTGTGCATGTAATAACCGTTTACCGTGAGGATTTTAATTGATCTAATTGAAAAAATGATGAGTGATTCAAGGGAAAGGGCTGCGAGGGTTCAAAATTAACTCATCGTGAAAGCCACCATTTAAAAGAGCCCTAAAAGAAAATGCAATATTCTAAGAAAAGGGCCAAATTTTTTTAGTTCATTCCAAAGAAAATATGATATTATTGAGGGAGTTTGGATGGATTAAAAATTTAAACGGGTTTGCACAACTAATCTTAATGTTGAAACAATCCAATTTGACGCTATTGTTTGTAGAATCGTCAAAATTCTGGATTTGTGTGCATATAGTATGTTTAGTTCATTAAGCTCACTCTTTAATTGTCATATGGATATGATAAAGTTTGATGATTTATCGCTATCAATTAGAGCTTCTTGATCATTTCGATGTGTTCGAATTGTGACTCATTTGTTTTAGGTTCATGCCCATTCATTCCATGTCCATGTTTGAGCACATCGGTACCATGTTTGCATGTAACTCGAATTTTAAGTTTTTTGAGTTTTGCATTTTGTGTTAAAAGCCTACAATTTTTGCACTGTTTTGCATATGTCAGTTGCACTGTTTTGCATCTGTCAGGTCCTTCCTGGAATTTTTTTTGTGGAAATTTTTTCACTGGGCAATATTTTATAATTTTTCTGGGAAAGTGGGAAATTTTGGCAGGTCGCGCGAAGTCGTTCAAATGACAACTCATCTCGCGCAAACGACATCTGTACTTCGTTCGAGCGACATCCTCATCTCGTTTGAGCGATGTCCCTGTGTCGTTTGAACGACAGGCTATAAAAATGGCTTCTGATTGGTTTGCAGTCCTCTGGTTCAAATTGGTATATTTTTTGGTACTGGTAAAGAAATTTTGGACTGTCTGGTTTATATGCAGGTTCTTTTATTTCAAAATTGGTATTTTGCTTATAGTCTGTTTATCACACTTGATTAATTTGCTATATTCTTTGTGTGATTCCTTGGTTTACTAGCTACTGATCTGTCATTACATTATCATATTTAGCTGGTTGTTTCATGATTATCTAGCTTTTTCACTTCTCAAATTGGTATCCAATTGATTTAAATTGGTTTATATTATCATGCTAGATGTTTCAAATTGGTTTATCTTTTCACTGGGTTGGCTATTCGAGACAAAAAGGGGGAGAGATGTATGTTATGTAGAGGGAGATTTGAGCATGTTTTGATTTCATATTTTACAAATTAGTATCTCTGATTGATGTTGGTAGATCACATTGGTATCGTTTTCGCACTCATCAAATAGGTATCATTTTGTTGCTCAAGTTTTTTAACAAATGAGTGTTTTAAGAGATTATTCATATAGGTATCTATTATTGTTTGGTATCATTTGGATAAATGTATTGGTTTCATTTGTTCTTCCATACTTCACTGGGTATTTATTTGTCTCTTTCATGTGTGTAGGTATGCTTCAGCGATTTGAGATTTTAAGTCTACATCACATTCAGACAGTTCATGCTTACCGGTGCTACATATTCTAGTCCGTGTCGTGTAATTTTTTATTTTGGGTTTATGGGATGGGATTTAAGCGTCATACGGCTTGGCGGCCCGGTTAGGCATTTCACTGGTTTATTTTTGTCCCGGAATAGTCAAAGGGGGAGATTTGTAAGGACATAAATTTCAAATTGAGTCCCTATATTGTTTTGATGTATTTTCGTGAACAAAACGTGTTTGTAATATGTCATATGGTGTTTTTTGTTATCACGATTCCACTCGATCGATGACGTATTGAAGAAAATGAAGACGTTGCAGCAAAGCTTCAAAGATTTAATCATAATGTATTTTAAATTAGTGAAAGTTTATTCGTCTTCAAATTTAATTGCATTACGAGATCACCCAAGTATGAATGCGTATAATTAATGGTGCTCGAAATTATTTTTATAAAAGATAAGGTTGTATTTTTTATAAAGAAAAATGTTTTAAAATGTTTTATAGTGTTTTAAAAGGTTTAAACTGCGTTTTATGATGATAAGCGCATAAAAGAGTTTGGCATTTATGGATCTCTAATTAGAAGAGACGTTTTAAACAAAAAGTCAAACTTTTGCGCTGTCTTTCAAACGACATCCAATCTCGTTCGAACGAGATGGGATGTTGCTTGAACGAGTTCCTCGAGTCGTTCGAATGACACGTTTTTTGATGCGGCGTTTAAATTTTATTTAAATAGTGTGTGCATCATAATTTCGTAGGTGTGCTTTCTAGAAAACAGTTTTACGAACCAGAACCTTGTTTGCACATGTTTTCTAAGGTTTACATAGCATAAACACATCCTTAGAGTTTGGAAAAGATCCGAGTTATCATTCTTATATGTTTCAGTGATCTTGTTGCACCAAAGTTGTTTGTTCTACACATTGAAGACAAAGGGTTTTACAGTGAAGAAAAGAGAAGGACTTATTGTTCGACATCGTAGACGAATCAAAGCCATATCGGTGGACACCCAGACATACATTGACGTGTGCGTTGTGTACAGGTATCGTGGAAGACGGAATTTCTGCGTGGTCACTATTGAAGAATGATTGAAGATCCGAAGGAGCTTCAAGACCCGTGGGGATCGAGTCTAAGTGTAAGGCTAATCTGTCTTTGTAAAACCATTGTTTATAGTGAATGTCTGTCTTTGGCCATTCGAGGTTGTTTTCCTATTTTGGGTTTTTTCTCGTACATCCGGCGTTGTGAGTATTCTTTACTTTACTTTACTTTCTTTAAGCACTAGATGCATGTTCAGGATTAATCAAGATAAAACTAGTTTAATGTAAGAATTGGGTTTTCACAACTTGGTTTGGTGCTTAATTAAAAGTTGGATAATTTTTTTTGATAAAAAATGGTTTGAAAGAAAACAAACACATATTGGGTACTCTTCACTTGCCTATCTCGTTCGAGCGACACTGTTTTCTAGGTGGCACTTAATTCATATTTAAAGCGTGTTCGCGTAAGAATTAAAAGTGTGTGAATTTTGGAAAAATAGTTCATGATCCAGTACGAGTTTTCCACATGTTTTCTAAGGTTGAAAAAGGTTAAACACATCCTTAGAGTTTGCTAAGATCCGAGATATCATTATCATATGTTTATGTGATCTTGCTACACCAAGAAGGTTTGTTCTACACTTGAACATCAGGGTTTTACGGTGAAGAAAAGAGAAGGACTTCTTGTTCGATATCGTAGACGTATCATAGCCATTCCGTGGACACCGAGACATACGTGGACCCGTTCGTTATGGACATGTACCGTGGAAGATGGAATTTCTGCATGGGCACTATTAAAAGAACGATCGAAGATCAGAAGGAACGTCAAGACCCATGGGGATTGAGTCATTGAGTAAGGCTAATTTGTCTTTGTAAAACCTTCGTTCATAGTGATTGTCTGTCTTGGGCCGTCCGAGGTTGTTTTCTCGTTTTGGGTTTTTTCCTCATACATTCGGCATTGTGAATATTCTTTACTTTACTTTACTTGCTTTTATCACTATATGCAAACTAAGGATTAATCAAGATAAAAATGATTTCAAGTAAAAATTAGTTTTCACAACTTGGTTTGGTTCTAATTAAAAGTTTGATAATTTTTGGTGAAAACTTGGTTTGATTTGAAATGCACATAGGGATCACCCCGTTCCTTTTCAGGTCAAAAGTCCACACGAGCGTGCCGCCTGGTCATCTCGGTTCGGGCTTGGGCTTATAAAAATCCTTTTCTTTTTTTAGCAGAATTTAATTAACTTTCTGGGGCAGAATTTATTAATTACGAAAAAAATTAGGAGTTGATAGTTTTTCCCAACAGTCAAATGTTAAACTGAAATTAACTATTGGCAGTTTTTTCCAATAGACAATTTCTTTTGCTATATATACATTTGTTCCCGTCCATTTTTAACTAATGAAAAATTCTCCCTCCATTTATCCCCAACCTGAAATGTTGTTCCAGTTTTAGGAAAAAAAATCTGCATTAATGCATTCATTTCATCGACATTAGTTATGTTGTCTGGTTGAGTAAATACACATAATTGTGTTCGCTGGGATTATACATTGTTGTGGTGCTTGTTTAATTCGAAAATCCGTTCTATCCGGGGAGACAATTATTAATCAACCTTAAAGCACTTTTAGAGGGAATAAATTTGCCTTAAGGACACTATTGAAAACATGGCACTTATTATTCTTTCTTATACATATATTCAGCATTATCATCTTCTTTCAAGTAAGTATTTGAAATTGTATTTATTCCTTTGCATTATGTAACTAGTAAATTTTATTCTGTTTTATTTTGAATTTATAATATTAGTGGCATAATAATCTTAAGGCAAATTTATATGTTTATTGTGTTAGAAATTCACACATAAATATTATTTTATTATTACAAAAGTTAATTTTTTTGTACCAGTTAACAATTACAATTAAAAATTAGAATTTAATTATTATCGTTAAAAAACTATGTCTTGTAGAGATTTGTATAGACTTTATAAATTCAAATATAATTATTCTTGTTAAAAAATTCTGTTTTGTATAGACTTCAATTAATCTTCGTAATTAATTTTGCACATAATAGTTTTAATCAATTTAGACTAGTAAAAATTACTATTTACTATTTGTTTAATTCTAAATTATATATTTCATAATAGTGTTTAGAATTATTGTTAGAATTCGTTTAGTATTAATTATAATTTAAGGAAATTGGTATAATAGAATTTTGTATTCTATTTTAATAAATTCATTACAAATGAATATCATTGTTGATAAAAATTCTGTTTTTGTAACAGAAATAAAATCACAAAGTACAAACACAGTCCCACCGATCGTGAATGTGACCCATGCTACTATTACTGCCCCCGTGAACATGCCACATGGGGAGAACCCAGAAAAATTTAATGGGGTCGATTTCAAATGCTTGGAAGGACAGATGTACTTTTATCTCACAGGCTTCTAATTGGCAAGGTTTGTGTATGAGGATTGTCCCCCTTTGCAAGAAGGAGATGAAACTGATAAAGTTATTGGTGTTGAAGCATGAAAACATTCTGACTTTTCGTATTGAAACTATATCCTGACATACATGGACAAGACGTTGTACCATGTGTATAAAACTATGACAACCGCTAGATAATTGTGGAATTCTTTGGAAAAGAAGTACAAAATTGAAGATGCGGGTCTGAAGAAATTCATCGTGGTCCATTTTCTAGACTTCAAAGTGTTTGACTCCAAGCCGGTTATTTCACAAGTTCAAGAACTCCAGGTTATTCTTCACGACATTCAAACTGAAGTAATGCTGATCAGTGAGAGTTTCCAAGTGGCGGCGATAATTGAAAAGTTGTCTCCATCTTGGGACTTGTTAAAAAAATATCTCAAGCATAAACGCATGGAGATGAATGTCAAAAAATTAGTAGTACGTCTCCGGATGGAAGAAGATAACAGTGAATCTCAAAAGAAAAATGACTAGAATATCATGGAGTCCAAGGTTCATGTGGTTGAAGGTCCGAAATCCAAACATAAATGTGATGGGGAAGGCACATCTAAGCAAAGAAATAGGTTGAAAGACAAATACTACAATTGCGACAAGTCAGGACACCACTCAAGCGAGTGTCGTAAACCAAAGAATGCTGAAAAGACCAATGCTCAAGCAAATGTGATAGAGGGTGAGAATATTTTCGATGGTATCATGGACATAAATCTTTCTGCTGTTTTCTCTGAATGTAAACTGGTAGAAAATATCAAGGAATTTTGGGTGGACACTGGGGCTACACGCCATATTTATGTGAACAAATGGATGTTTACTACTTATAAGGCTTTGGAAAATGAGGAGACCCTCTTTATGGGTAACTCTTAGAGTTCTAAAGTCGTGGGACAAGGAAATATCATTCTGAAGGTAACTTCCAGAAAGGATCTTACTGTTAACAATGTACTGCACGTGCCTGATATCCATAAAAATATGATTTTCGGATCGTTTTTAAGCAAGAATGGATTTAAACTTATGTTTGTTTATGATAAGTTTGTGTTGTCCAAAATTGATGTGTATGTGAGAAAGGGCTACCTGTCTGATGGGATCTTTAAAATGAATGTAATGATATTGATGACAAAGGCATCCCCAGTGAATGAAATTTTTAGTTCTACTTACTTGATTGTGTCATCTGATATTTGGCTTGCTAGATTATGAAATGTTAATTTCGACACCTCGCGTAGATCAAATAACTTGGAATTTTTGCCAAAAATTGATATTGATAAAAATCATAAATGTGTTATTTGTGTGGAATCAAAATTAGCTAGATTACCTTTTTATTCTATTGAAAGGATCACCGAACCATTAGATTTAATACACATGGATATTTGTGATTTAAAATTTATACAAACTAAAGGTGGAAAAAAGTACTTTATTACTTTTATTGACAATTGCACAAAATATTTCTATGTATATTTGTTACATAGTAAAGATGAGACTATTGATGCATCTAAACAATATAAAAATGAAGTTGAGAATCAATTAAGTAAAAAGATAAAGGCTATAAGGAGTGATAGAGGAGGTGAATAAGAATCTCCTTTTGAGGAATTTTGTTCCGAACATGGAATTATCCATCAAATCACCACTCCTTATTCTCCTCAATCAAATGGTATTGTTAAACGCAAAAAACGTACACTGAAGGAGATGATGAACTCTATGTTGATAAGTTCAGGAGCTCCCAGGACTTATGGGGGGAAGCCTTATTATCTTCCAATTATATTCTTAACAATCCCATACAAGAAAACTCACAAGATGCCTTACGAGTTATGGAAAGGTAGAAGACCTTGCTATAAATATTTATGAGTGTGGGGGTTCTTAGCTAAGGTGATGGTTCCTAAATCTGAAAAGGTAAAAATAGGACCAAATACGGTTGACTATATGTTCATCGGTTATGCTACAAATAGTAGTGCATACGTTTCTTAGTTTGTAAATATGAGATTCCAGATATTCATGTAAATATGGTTATTGAATTTAGGGATGCTTCATTTTTCGAAAAATGAATTTCCATATAACATGACCTGAGAATCTGGTCCTTTCAAAAGGACAAATCAAGCTACTACAAAATGGTACTCATTAACCTATTGAACCAATAGAGGATGAACGAAGATGTAGTAAATGGGCAAGGACCTCAACTTCCTTTTGTAAATATTTTCTAGCATAGTCGCTAGAAAATGAACCTCAATCGTACAAAGAAGCGATATCCTCACCTAATGCTTCTAATTGGAAAGAAAAAATTAATAGTGAAATTTAATCCATTTTGCAAAATCATACATGGGAACTTGTGGATCTTCCACCAGGTTCGAAACCATTAGATTACAAATGGATCCTCAAAAATAAATTGAATGCCGATGGATCAATTAATAAATATAAAGCAAGACTTATGGGTAAAGGATACAGGAAAAAGGAAGGGTTAGATTACCTCGACACATACTCACCGGTAATAAGAATTACGTCCATTCGAATGTTAATAGCAACAACTGCCATTAAATGACTTGAAATACATCAAATGGATGTAAAAACTACTTTCTTAAATGGTGAATGAGATAAGAAATTTATATGGAGCAATCTGAATGGTTCCAGGCTCCCGGATAAGAAGGAAAAGTGTGTAAGCTTGTGAAATCATTTTACGGATTAAAACAAGCACCTAAGCAATGTCATGAAAAATTTAATAATGAGATGTTATTATATGGTTTCAAAATTAATGAATGCAATAAATATGTTTATTTTAAAAGAATTCAAAATGGTTATGTCATTGTATGCCTCTATGTTGATGATATGCTAATCATGGGTAGTAACCTAAAAATTGTCAAAACTAAAAAACATATGTTGAGTAGTCGATTCGACATGGATGATTTAGGTATCGTCGATGTTATATTAGAAATTAAAATTTCTGAACCATCGGATGGACTTATATTTTCTCAGTCTCATTACATAGAGAAAGTACTTGAAAAATTCAAGAAGTATGATATTAGTCCCACTAAGACACCAGTAGATGTAAATTTACATTTAGCAAGAAATAATGGTAAAAGCATATCTCCACTAGAATATTCTCGTATTATCGACATTTTGATGTATATCATGAACTATACACAACCGGGCATATCATACTCTATAAGTAAGCTAAGTCTATTTACGAGTAATCCAGGGAGAGATCACTGGAATGCTATATTAAAATATACTCAAAACTATGGACTACACCATTCAGGATATCCGTTTGTACTTGAAGGACATTGCAAAGAAAACTAAATATTCGATACAAAGGACTCTTAGTCTACTAGTAGGTATGTGTTTAACCTTAAAGGTGCAGTTGTATCTTGGAAATCCTCAAAATAAACGTGTATTATTACATCGACTATGGAATCTGAATTCATTGCACTAGACAAAAGCAGTAGAAGAAGATGAATGGCTTCGAAACTTCTTTGAGGATGTTCCAAATTAGTCAAAACATGTGCCCGCAATATGTATTCATTGTGATAGTCGATCAGTATATAGACGGGTACAAAATCACATGTATAACGGAAAGTCACAACATATTCGTCATTGACATATCTTAATTGACTATGTAAAGTCAAAGGATAATATATCGGATCCACTAACGAAAGGTTTAAACCGAGAGAAAGTTAAAAGATCATCAAGAGGAATGAGTCTAAAGCCTATAAATAAATAAGAATCAATATAGTGGAAAGCCAACATAGATGACTAGAGATCCCAAGATCTTGGTTCAATAGGAAAATCGAACTACATTGTATTTAGTAAGAACTGGTTGATATTTAATCCTATCCATTCCAAATATGAGACAATTCACATCTGCCGCTGATGATTCCAGTTATGGAATATAGTAATATCTCAATCCAGAACAACCTTGAAGGTGCAACAATGGTGAAAATCAGACTTATAAGAAAGTAAATAAGGAGGTTAGGCAATGGAAAGATATAAACTATAAAGTAAGTGGTTCGACCATCTGGCCTACTCCACTGTCCATGTGTGAGTGAACTTCACTATGAAAATGGCTCTAATGGACTTGTGATACAAGTCACTTAGATTTCTCTCTCTGTTGTGATTTCAATAGAGTATTAACAAGGGTTTTCAATTATCGATCCTTTACATTGTTGAAGAATACAAGCTTATATAGTGCTTGGGTGGTGTAATGCACCCCCAAGTATGTAACAAGCGTGTATGATATATGTTATCCATTGAGGTTAGGCTACCTATCCCTAACACATCTAGATCATGATGAAGTAAATATTCCCCCACGTGCACATGTGATTCGATTATAACTGTATGCCGTGTGGACTGGTTGTACTGGGGTATTGCATCACACGTGATGGAGATGTCATCTAGAGGGGTCCTTGGTCGGGCCAAGTATGAGAGCCATGGATCCCCGCTCGATATACATTGGATGAGTGTAGTCTCGGGCATGCAAGCATCAAATTGAGACGGTCTCATAGCAGTTATAATAAGGTCTTGACTATTAGGGATGCCAGAAGAGATGAGATAAGACGATGGGAAGAGATGTTAGACAATCTCAGACTAAGAGGAGGGTCGATCCGAGCTCGTTGTTGCTGGATTCCTCATAAAAAGTGTAATAATCCTCATTTTCTCACATACAGGCTAACCAGGCACGATACACGAAAGATGGGGATTATGAACAATTTATACCATTCTCAGCACTAAAGAAATAAAAACTTTCTTTATTTTATATCAAAATCCACAATGAATAAAGACACAAAACAAAATTTGTTTTACATGAGTAATAAAAACTACGTCACTATATAATGTCCATAATGTAAAACTAAATACAACTAACATAAATAATTACTTGGGCTTATGCCCGTAAAATTTCCCAGAATGAAATATAATGAAAAAAAACTCAAGAACAACCTATAGTAGAGTCAATGGAGCGGAATCCACTACATCCAATGCAACTCCAATTCTGATCCATCGTCAGTCATGTTTTACCTATCATTAAGAATACCCGGGGGGAAACATTTATAATTTGGGTGAGAGACTGAGGTGTGCAAGGATTCTTCACAAATAAATATGAAATTTATTAATATCTCATACTTTTTGTCTCCCCATCGATGCTCACACGTAACGAGTACCTCACCTCTCATCTACAAGCAATCCTACTCGTCTCCTAAAATTAATATCAATTGTAAAGTTCCATTATTTGACCATCCAATTAAATAATAAAATATTTCCATTATGCAATAACTATAAGTGGTTCCTCGTGTCTGATACCCCAATCCCCAAAAAGATTTCATAATATAAAATTCTCAATATACATAAACTAAGTGCAGTTCTTTACATTGCATAACTTATGACCCTCGTCTAGTTCTTCAAATCATTTAATGATTAAATTCATATTATTTGTCGTCTACACAGTTAGACTATAAGTTTTATTTTCTTAGATTACCAAATTATTATTCTCATTTAATAATTGGTTACACCATTTCTCATTCTATTTAATGTTTGTCTAGTCCCTTAGACTATCCAATTATTATTCTCATTAATAACTATTTACAACATTATTCATTAGGACTCATCTTCGTCCTTAATTATCCACATCATTTTATTAGCCCAATTTCATCATCATTAAACCATGTTTACATAGTTAGACAAAAAGGAAACATTCCCCCATAAGGGATAACACAATGATGTGGATATATATATATATATATATATATATATATATATATATATATATATATATATATATATATATATATATATATATATATATAATAAAGTAGCAAACTTATGTCTGTCATAAGTTTGCTTGATGATGTCATCAGGTGAAGTAAATCCTATATTCCCTCTTTTATCCCTTAAAATTTGAGTTCCCCTCTTTTTATTCTTACTAATTATTTTTTCTCTTTCACTTTAATTCAAACACAAGGATATTTTGGTAAACTCATCAAAATACATCATTTCACTACACTCTCCCGTTTAATCCTCCCGCCCAAAGTATTACACATCCCCCTAAAAAAACTCCACTTTAATTCAAAACCCCCGGCTCTTATCCAACAACTCAACTTTCACTCACCCAAAAGCTCCCTCACAGCCCCTCTGTCAATTTCTATCTCCCTTTCTATACTCTCTCTCCATCTCTCACAGATCTACGGTCTCTCTCCCTATGTTTATTGGGTTTTGAAATTTTGATAAGATTTTACAAGACTAACTATATTTTTTTCTCTTTTGTTATAATGGCTTCCTATTTTGCAGATTTTAATGGATCTTTACAACTTCAATATGTGGTATACTCTCCGTTTATCTCTCTGACCATACTTAGACCCATTCTCTCACTCATCCTTCTTAGATTATGATTTTATAGGACAAACTATGTTTTTTGTTTCTTATTTACATTACAGTCTCCATTTATCTCTCCATCTTCTATTTCTAATTTTACAGGACGCATTCTCTCACTCATTTTATGGTTTGTTTTGGGTTTTATATTTGATTCTTAAATCACCCCTCTCTCTCAAGCGGTTTTGTTGCTATAGACAGATTTTTGTGGTCAGCCTTATTTTCGCCACCATCTTCATCATCTGCAAGGGCAAAAAAGAAAGAACCAGGACGCGAATCTGATCATCCTCAAATCTGGGTCAAACGTTAATTGTTGTAACTGAGAGTGCAATGTTTGACCTGTCTTTAAATCGGGTCTCCATATCAGATCTCGAAAAAGCTACCAGGAATATATCAAAGTACCTTATAATTGGGGACGGTAGTTTTGGCATAGTCTATAAGGCCACCGTTTCTAACGGCGTAAGCGTCGCCACGAGTTTTGGGCTGAGATGATAGTTTTGTCTGGGTATATATTTTCTGATACACAGTTTAAGTTGTCCCCAGTTCGATTTTATATTGTTGTGTTCTGTTGCTAACTGTTTTGATTTTTAAATATACAATACTCATACAAATTAGTAGCACATTTTGATCATACAAAGATCACCCAAGCCTAATAAAAAGAACACTCTCAACCCCCACCAACAATATCATATCTTCCCTACCTGTGCCATCAACACCTCCATTCTATACGAATATAACAACTTAATAACGTGAAGTACATCTAATTGGTGCGAGCGACTTCGGCTATGTGACCAACTTCCTCACCGTGGTGACCCATCCACCCTCCCACTCATCGTCACCCCTTTAATCCCCAACTATGTACTTCTCCTCTGAACTTTGAACTATGTATCCGGTGAAATTATTCTAAAAACTGGGTATGAAATAACCCCTTTTTGCTGGGGTTTTTTAAATGATAATGAACCCAGTTATGTCGGTCTAAATAAACCGGGGGCTATAAAAAAGAAAACAGGGTTCAAGTAAAAGGATCATTGCTGAAATAATAGTATAACTTAATTTTTTATTAAAACGACTAGTTGAGTGAATTTTTTGATGAACAAAAAAATTTTACATTGCCTTTTAATTACCCGATTGTGTACTATACGGTGGGATTTCAATTTTATATATTTTGAAGATCAAATATAAAATTCATTTTGCTTAGATTTTTAACGGTTATTTTAATGCTTGGATTAATATTTTTCTATAATTTTTAAATTTGCATATGAAATTTCAGGATTGGGATGAGAAAGAAATCGGTGGTCGTTCTAAGTGGTTGGTTCATATGGTATAAGTATCATTGTCTACAAAAAGAAAGGTGAGCAGTTAGATTGAAGTTATAGGAGGTTTTGAGTGGTAATGAGACTTTTTACAATTTTTAAAATACATGGGAGTGGATTCTAAATACATCTTTATGGATGTGACTAAATTAAAAAAAAAAACTATGTATGCATTTGTGCATGATTATTCTCGGTGTTTAGATTATAAGTTATTTTTGGATTGATATCATGCTACTCGCTCTCATACATTTTTTTTTCATATGTAGGGTGTTCATTTAGTGATAATAATGTTTTTTGTGTGTAGGGTTTTCATTTAACATAATAGAGTGGTTAATTTTTTAACATAATAGAATGGTTAATTTTAAGTCACCCAAATACTATAGGTCGACAAATATTTGAAAAAGGATGCTCACAGTGGTAAAGAAAAGCGATAAAAGATCATGGTACCCTAATTTCTGCATTTTACAAAACATATGAAGTTATTTTAGTTAAAAATAACTTAATAGTAAATATGTGATTTATTAATTAAGAATCTATATCTAATTACTAGATGTATAGTATTTTTTTTGTTTTACAATTTTAATCTGAAATTATTTAAAAACATGTAGTTTATTATATTAATTATGTAGTTTTAAATCTAACTTTTAGTATAGTTGTTACTTTATATGTATACATCTGTTTATTTGTTATATTCTTTGTTTACACTCTAAAGCTCATACCAGGTATAGAATTTTACCTTCTATTCCTTTTACATCCATTTGTCGAAAATTGTATATACATATAAACTGATACCACATATGAATCAAATGTGAGTTACTCAAAATTAATGTGCGTGGAAACATATAAATGAGATTTGAAAGGACAAAATTTTCCCCGAGGCAGTGACTTGGTAAAATGTGTATAGTAAGTGACCAAGTATGCATAATGAAGTGGCCGGTCACTATGTCGACATGCCGAAAAATCATTTGATGGGAGGCACAAACCATGGATGTATCCTACGAATCTAATTTATTATTAACTCTATGAATATTAAAACATTTGGTTTCACCTGATACATCCACATCATATTGGAAATAAAATTAGATGTTTAAAAAATAACGTCTTGAAAAGTGTAGCGACGAGAAGAAAGCTCGATGATGTAAACCTTGACGTTAAAATAAAATATCATATTATACTGAACTGTAATGATTGACTTTGTTCTTGAGATTGTTATAAAGGACGACAAGCAACTCGAGAGGATTTTAAAGAAAATAAAATACAATGCTCAAGAACTGGACAAAGTACAAAATATTTTAATCTTTTGTGTTGGTTTGTGTAGATAAAAAAAATATATAGTGCAACATCTGTTGATTTTTTTATAGCTAGAAAGAACAACTAATAATTTGATTTTTTTTTAGTTAATTTTATTTATATTGTGATAGTATTGTTGTTGGAGTACTTTTTAATTTTTAGACTTGATTATACAAGATTCAACACTACTGAAATTTACACGATTCAATACTTTGAAAAATTACACTTATAATACATAAAACATTTGTTATTTACATTATACACGATTTTATACGTTTTTAAATTATCAGCGTGCCTTCAGGCACGAGCATACCCTAGTATATATATATATGTATAATAAAGTAGAAACCTTATGTATGTCTTAAGTTTCAACTATGACATCACAAGATGAATTATTCATGTGTTCCTTATTTTACCCGTTAAAAATTTGAGTTCCCTCACTTTTGACACACTCTAATTTATTTCCCCCTATCTTTCAAAATTCAAATACAAGGGTAGAATCGTATTTTCTTCCAAAATTCAAATACACTCTAATTAGTAAATAAGACTAATAACTCATAAGGGGACTTCTCATAATCACTTTTTCACAAGTTTTTTTCCTGAGAACACTTCTAAATATTTTTCCTCTCAACCATAATCATCAACCTCCAACATAATCAAGTTTTGTCACAAGTTTTGGAAGGCTTGATTAAGGTTTAATCAAGTTTGTTCAAGAACACTTCTTTACTAATGTTTCGAGAGGAGTCCATATTTCTAATAGGATTTTCAAATCGATCTTCACTCAACATGAATACTCTATTCCTTTCCTTTAGTATTATGCATTTTAAGTGTTGTCTAAACCTTAATTACATTTTTTTAAAAATCAATTAGCAACCTAATTAGAGAAAATGGACATATAAAACTTGGGGATGTTTTTATTAAATCTTTTAATATGATTAATTTTCATAACCCTTGGGTACGTAGGATTTATGAGTGGATTTTGGGTTTTATTGGTTTAGGTTGCACGTAGAAAAATCTTGGTTTTGAATTAATTGAATTTGGGGAATGTATAACTCATGTAAATTGTGTAAAGATAATGAAATTTGAAATATGATGTATTAATGATGAAATCTCGGTGTATTTAATTTACAAAATTAAATGGGATTGAATGGGTATTTTGACGGTGTGATAATTAAATCACGATTTAATTGAATTGGACTATCATGCGTAGTTTTATATGTTGATTAATTATGATTGTTTGTGTGACTTGTTGGGTGATTTAATTACGATTTGTGACGATGGGTTGTTGGGTATTTGTGCTCTCCTTATATTTCAGGATGCCTTCTATGTATGGGACTAGTGGGTAGGTATTTTAATGATTTACGCCTTCTAGGTATGGGATTAGTGAGGGTTAATTATTACGACTTTATTATGTCGGGATTGGGCTGGGTTTTTTTACTTTATCGTCGTTATGCTAGCCTAGACATGAGACTAGGTTAATTGTTATGTTATAAATTCATTCTATACATAGGGTAGGACATATTGATAACTTGGGGACCCTTAGGTATGGGACTAAGGGATATTTTTAGGATCTCACATCAAGTAAAAGGGTGGGGTAATCTATAAACTTTGAAATTGAGAAAATTGAGCATTAATGCCTAAGATAAAAATGGGTATTAAAATTGGTGGCAACATAAATTGCAGGAGATCGACAGTTTAACCGAATTCGGTTGGCGTTTTATGTTGTGTTGTGTGTGGAACCTTATCAAATTGTGGGGGTTCGACAATTTAAATGGATTCGGCTGGATTTTTGGCAAGGGGAAGTGTGACGTTTTGATGAATTATCACTCGTGGTGGGAGGACTGCTATAATGAATTTTGGTGAATTATCACCCGAGGCGGGAGAACCACCATGCCTAATAATTATTAATGTAAGAACATAAATATTTGAGAAATTTGATAATTTGGGAGAATGAATAAAAGATTAACTCCGCGGGACATGGGAATTTAAAATCATATTGGTGTATTCTTTTGAAATGGGGATCTCTACCAGGAGTTAATGTTTTATCGCGTTTAATTATCCCGTTTAATTTAAAATATTCTATTATGATATTTATTACATATAATGCTATTGTCTGGGTTCACGGATCCTATTTTAGGGGAGTAATGCGTATTTATGCTCGGGAATATGACCTCATGCATTGACTAACTTTTTCAAGATAAGTTTTGGAGAAGCTGCAAAGAATTATTTGAAGATTTGTTTGGAGGTGCAGTTGGAGTTGCTCTACCTTATGCTTACTGATTTAGTTTAGTTTTCCATTCATTCACATTTACTTTGAGACACAGTTAATGGTTTTTATTGGGACATTCGGTTCCAAAGTTTTATGCGTTGTATTAAGTTATTTCATTGGATTCGGTTGGAGATTATTCAGTTTCATATTATTAGAGATTGGATTTACTTTGAGTTTAGCATGGAGATGGATCTTTCATCCCTTAGTTGGATGGTTAGTTTTGTGATTGATTATCATTTGTCTTATGGATTAATTTTACATGTCTCATATCTGTCTCATGCTAAGAATGGTATTTTATTTACTCACGCCCGACTTAGTTTTGGTGGAAGCCGACGCCAGAATTAGGCGGGGTGTGATAGTCATATCTTCTTTATTTTTGTTACTGACCTCATCCTTACTTTGCAGATCATCCTCCCAATACATCGGAGGCTATGTGGAGAATGGTTTCACTAAGTCTAGCCATTTTATTGAAGTAAGTGGGGAAGAAGACTGTTCTCCACCTCTGTCAAAGAAGTCCACCATCGTCAAACCCAAATAGGTCGAGGGGTCCAAAAAGAGAAAAGATGTCCCTGATGATCTCCCCACCTCTCATCATCAGAAGAAGGGCAATGACGGCTTTCCCACAACTACGTCGACACAGGCCCTCCCCATCTCATCTGAAGATGCTTTTTCAGCTCGTCCGACAAACCTTAAGATCAACTAGGATTTCGTAATAGGGAATAAAAATAATTCTTTTGAAAAATTATCCTCCATAACACCGGAGATCGATGGCCATTTCCTGGAGTCCATGGACATTTCTCTTCTAAATGATTGCTTTCTTCATGTGGAAATTCAAGTAAACTCTTGTGCTTTTGCTTGATTTTGTTAGCATGTGTAGTTTCATCTCATATTGACATCTCATATATTTTGCAGTCTTCTCTGTATTTTAAGAAGAACCACTAGTGGGTTAGATCGAATCTCCCCACGATTCGGCTATCCTGAGAAGAAATAAAAAATGAGAAGAACTTGAAGAAGCAACTATTGACCCAGGACAATGACCACAAGCAAGGCATGGACAAGGTGAGGACTCAACACACATGATGATTCCATCAAGGCCCTGATCGAGAAGCACGTGGCTAAGGTACAAGATAAGGAGAATACTGCTATTGACAAGGCCCTTGAGGAGGTCAGGAAAAAGGTCGTGGATGACTTCAAATCTTCATAGGAGTTTTTAAGATATAGCATATAACACCTTGAGAGGTCAACTCATACATATTGCTGCTGGGCCACACTGAAGTTTCAAAACATCTCACATTTGACTTCGCAATTTGAAGCTTTAGTTTCTCTGACCCTTTGGCCATGACAACCATGTCTGAATTTGAGGGGTCGGCACAACCTGAGCCGATTGTTCAGAAAGATAACGATGAGGGCGACAATGATCTAGATGGGGAAGAGGCTGAGACGACCCAAGATAATAAGGATGGCAATGTCGAGGCTGAGAAAAATGATGCACTGATTAGTCAGCTTAGGTGGAGACTGAGGGAAACCCAACAACTTGACTTCTCTTTTCTTTTTGTCAGGGCGGCCATCTGTGGCATTATGCCCTTTGTTTAATGTAACTCACGAACACTTTCATTTTTGATAACTTAACTTACTTTTTCTTGAACAATTTCAAGTGTATTCTAGTATGTTGTTATAGAATGTGCTTGGGTATAAATGTTTTCATCTTCTATTTCTGCCAATTATTTTCATTGTGTTGTGTAAACTTGTAATTTTAAGCAACTTTACAACTTTCTGACTGCTGACATATTCTCGTCTAAGCCGATAAGTAACTTAGCCAACTTAATAATTGTTTAAATTAGAGATCACCACATAATGATGTTTCAAATTTGAAAGCACTAAATTAATGGTGTTAGCTATAAGTCCCCTCTTGTCATTTTGAGAGTGTATGGATGAGTGTCATCTCATCCTACACTATCGTCTTGTAGAGAGAGTTTGACTCTCATGTAACCAAATTAATGATGTTTAAAGGAACCATAATTAAATGATTTTCAAATTTGAATGCAATAAATTGACGATGTTAGCTATAAGTCCCCTCTCGTCATTTTGAGTGTGTACGAATGAGTGTCGTCTCGTTCTACATTATCGTCTCACCGAGAGAGTTTCACTATCATGTCACCAAATTAATGATTTTTCAAGTAACCATGATTAAATGATTTTAAAATTTGAATGCACCAAATTAATGGTGTTAGCTATAAATCCCCTCTTGTCATTTTGAGGGGGTACAGATGAGTGTCGTCTCGTCCTACACTATCATCTCGTTGAGAGAGTTTGACTCTCATGTCACCAAATTAATGATGTTTAAAGAAACCATAATTAAATGATTTTAAATTTGAATGCACCAAATTAATGGTGTTAACTATAAGTCCCCACTCGTTATTTTAAGAGTGTACGGATGAGTGTCGTCTCGTCCTACACTATTATCTCCCCGAGAGTGTTTGACTCTCATCTCACTAGAATAATGATGTTTAAAGGAACCATAATTAAATAATTTTCAATCTTTTTTCTTGTTTTTCACCACCTTGGTGACATTATCACATTGTTTCCCCCCTCTCGGTGTTATTGAGGATCCATGGACATGGTGAGACCCGTATAAATTTTTGTCTCACCGAGAGCAAGTTGATGTTTTATAACTTAGGAAGACTTGTATCATGCAATTTGATCAGTTCATACAACAAAGATATGAGGGAACACTTGATATTTTTCATTCATCATAATTTTCAATACATCTCTCATTCAATGCTAATATAAACAAAATACGAAATGATTGATAATATATTTTTAAATGATAGGAATTCCAAGGGTTTGAAAATGGATCTTCATCCAAATTTTCAAGATGATAAATGCCAAGAAAAACCTCTTCAGTAACCCTGTAGAGACCGTACTAGTTTTCATGGAGGTTATTCAGCTTCTGCCCGACTTTCTTTAATACCAAGTCTCAAATGGCTATTGGCCTAGCCTTAACTCTCTTATTTTAGAATTTGGTAGTAATCTGTTGATAGGAAGTTTTCCTAACCTCTGCGTCCTCTCTTGTTTCTTCAATAAAGTCCAGATCTAACCTTCTCTCCTCAGCGTTTATCTTTGGGCTATATATATGAATCCAGTCACATGGTAGGCCAATCTAGGTATGTATAACTGAGTCGTAGGCAAGCATGGAATGGGTCTCCCCCATTGGCGTTCTCTCCGTCGTCCTCTATGCCCAAAGGACAACATGTACCTTTTTCGCCTAAAGGCCTTTGATGTTTTCTAGTATCTTCTTGATCCCTTCTAAGATGGTTCTATTTGTCACCTCAGTTTGGCCATTTTCTTGAGGTCGGCCTGGAGGTAAGAAAAACTGTTTAATACCAACTCTCATGTAATAACCCTCTAGAGATGAATTCTTAAATTATTTGTCATTATTCAAGATTAAGGTGTGGATCAGGCCATACCTATATATAATGTTCCTCTAAATGAATTTGAAGTTATTTATCTCAGTGATGGTTATCATGGCCTCTATCTCAACCCATTTAGATAAATAGGCAATCACCATAATTCAATGTTTGTAATTTCCTGTTTCCCTGGGCAAGGGTCCTATGAACTCAATACCCCAAACTGTAAATGACTAGGGGGAAGTAAATGATTTTAAGGGTTGATGAGATTGATGAGGGATGCTAGCATATCTTTGGCATTTATCACACCATCCCTTGCGTATTGGATGAGAGGGTCCATCCTAGTTTCAGGTTCAAGAAGAACTACACTGTATTTTCTTCCTCCTAATGATCGACGGATGAAGGATCTCAATAGACATCGACTTTCTAATTTATGTTTTGGTCGTAGACACTAATCTTGCTGAGGCATCCACTTGGTTTTTTTTAATCGAGGGATCCATTTTAGCTTTACCTCATTGAAGTTCTTCAATTGTTCATACCCTTGATAGATACTTGGCTATTCTCTCATCTTTTGCCTCGTAAACTCTCGAGATCTAGTTCACCACCAATCGGGAGTCTCTATGAACTGTCAGCTACCCCACGTTTAATGCATTGGCGAGGTAGAGTCCTACTAGAAGAGCCTCATATTTTGACTCATTACTAGATCCCCTAAAAATATATCTCGGAGTCTATTCGATGTTAGACCTATTGGGAGCTGACATAGCAAGCCAGATCTGCTCCCAGTCTCGTAAGAAGAGACATCTACAAACAGGTTCCAAACATTATCTTCTTCTGAGAAAGTTCCCTCACCCAGCACTCCATTCTTGAACAAAAATTTCTCTTCTTCATTATCGATCACCACAGTCCTGACAACACTCATCTCGGCCTTAGTCGATTTACTAAATCTACAGACTCTTCGCTATTGGCCTTGTTCAACATGAATTCGACTACAAAATTAGCCAAAGACTGCCGTTCAATGGTTTTTCTCGACTGATAGATAATATCAAATTACCCAACTCTATGGATCAGGCCATTAACCTACCTAATTTGTCGAGTTTATAGATAACCTATATAAGAGGAGAATTTGTTAGGACGACCATTGTGTGAGCCTGGAAATAGGGTTTAATTTCCCTAGATGCCTGTATCAAAGCATGAGACAACTTTTCCATTTTTGAGTACCTATGCTCGGCCCCTTAAAGGGCCTTACTATTGAATATGAATGGCTTCTACACTTTATTGTCATCTCGTACAATTATTGCACTAATGATTGACTTAAATACGATCAGGTATAGATATATCTCTTCTCCTTGAATAATATGGGATAATAAAAGTGGGGAGCCGAAGTAAGCCTTCAACTCTTGGAAGGCTCTCTCACACTCCTCATTCCACTCAAAGGCTTTTATCAACACTTTGAAGAAGGGCGACATTTCTCTGTAGCCTTTGACACGAACCTATTCAACGCAACAACTCATCCAGTCATCCTATAAACATTGTTGATAGTTTTTAGAGTCTTCATTTCCACCAATGCTTTAATTTTTCGGGGTTAGACTCTATCCCTTTTTGATTGATGATTAACCCTAGGAAATTTTCTACTCTAACCTCGAATACACACTTGGCGGTATTGAGCTTCATTCAATTATAGTCCATTGTGGTGAAAGTGCACTCGAGGTCATCCATATTCGTCTCGACCTTGAGTCTCTTAGTTAACATGTCATAAATATATACCTCCATGGTTTTGCCTATGTAGTCCTCAACCATCTTATTTACTAGCCTCTGATACGTTGCTCCGATGTTTTTGATGCCGAAGGGCATGACCTTGTAGCAATACATTCCCTTATCAGTGATGAATGAGTTTTTTTCTGCATCCGCGGGGTCAATAAATATCTGATTGTAGCCTAACTAGGTGTCCGTAAAACTCATCAGTTCATGCCCCATCATGGAATCAACCATTTGATCAATCCTCGAGAGGGGGAAGCTGTCTTTTTGGGAGGCCTTATTCAAATTAATGAAGTCAACACACATCCTCTACTTGACATTAGGTTTAGGAAGAATGACTGCATTGGCCAACCATATTGGGTAGACGACCTCCATAATGAATTCTACCTTCTCTAGCTTCTTTACTTCTTCTTTTATGACTTCCTATTTCTCCTTGGAGTAAATCCTCTGCCTCTATCAGAACGGCTTAACTCTTTCTTCTACATTCAATTTATAGAAGAGGATCTCTAGATCATTCCCCGACATGTCTACATGACATCATGAAAAAATACGTTGTCTCTCCCTCAGCAGTTTGATCAACTCTTCTTTGATTTCTTTTATAGGGATTTATCGATCTGGATGGGTTTTTTCGGCTCGCCCTCATTAAAGAGGATGTTCTACCTCCTTAGTGGCCTCTCTCTTTTTCAGTTTTGTCTCATCCCTAGATGAGAGAGTATCGATGTTGTAAGTGGTTATGCCTCTTTATGGGCTTCTCTTTCTCTATCCGAGTTGAAGTAGCATTCACATGCCTCTACCTAATCTCTTTGAACTTCCCCTACTCTATAATGAGTCGGTAATTTTATCATTTGGTGAATGGTATAGGTCACTTACTCAACTTTTTAAATGGATACTCGTCCCATTATGATGTTGTAGGTTGAATAAACATTCTCGTCAATTACAAAGAAATTTATCTTCCTTGGAAGGCATGTCGGCCATGCCTGCCCCATACAGACGTCCATTTTAAAAATCCTAAAAGGATGGACTTTTTCTCCACTAAATCCAATTAAAGGTTGATGATATTGGATGAGCCTTTTCTTACTTAATTCCAACCCTTTAAAGCACTCCCAGAACATTACATTAGTCGAACTACCACCATCGACTAATATCTTGGGAACACCATACCCGTGTACTCTCGCAGTGATCACCAACGGGTCATCAGGAGGAGCTAAGATACCCTTAAATTCCAACTTTGAGAAACCTATTACCAAGTTGTTCATGTCGACTATCTTCCTCTTACCTAGCTTTGAACCAACTACAACCGAGTTCACAACTTCGCTCTTTGAGATATCCTTTCTCTCTGCAATATGGGATTTACGGTCGGCTACATCTTTACCACTACCTCCCAAATATCCGCATATTATTTTTACCCCATTAGAAGGATCGACACCTTATCTCATACGTGAGTAACACCAGTGAGGGTGCTTGATAAGGCTCGGCACCTTATCTCATGAGACTGAGAAGATGTCTACAGTAGATTGGTACATTTCCATGTGATGGAGTATATTGGTGCTTTCATTATATCTTGGGGTGATAACTGGAGGATTGAACTTAGTCGGGGTTGGGTAGCTTACTATTCTTTCTACAAATGGCGAACCTTCCACGTAACCCCTTTGCAAAGGGTCTCGAGTCTTCAAAATGTTTCCAGTCTTGTCTTCAATCCTCTCAATAGAACTGTTCCACAGCTTGTCGGCTGCAGCTACAATATCTACCTTAGCCACTATGACATTCTCACCTACCCCTCTCTATTGGCAGATCATTGCACTAGCTCCCTGCCAGCCGTCCTTTAATGACTATTGACTTATCTCTTCTCCTCATCTCGTCTACATGGAGGCCGATAAGTATACTCCAAGACCTAGATAATCAGTTTTTTAAATCTCATACTGGGCTGAGTTTATCGCAGGCAGACCCTCCATTGAGTCTGTTAAGCACCGAGGCATGAGGTTGGCCTTCTCGGTTCGACCTAACACTATTTCCCTTACTGACTTGAATTATGTGCACAATATCCCTAGAAATCTCATAGGGCTCCCAATATTCCACATCATCATCGCATGGGACATCTTGAGACTCTCGGCCTTGCCTCCCCAGGTGTAACCACCGAGGATCAGCTATATCTTTACATCTTTGTTGTTGCACTGCCTCTCTATATGGGGCTGGGGGTGGTCCCACTGTCACCAAATTTCCACCCTCCGTAACAGTCAGAGTTATTATCTCTGCTCCTGGGATCGTGGGCCTAGTTATTATATTTTGGCTGAAAGCAGCCAATTTCTCCTGCATCTTGATATGGTTGGTCGCCAGTGAGCATAGCACTGCTGTGACATCAACCATCTCTAATTGAGGTGACACCTGGTTGGAACTAGGGCCAACGTCTGGTGGAAATTATGAATCCATTGAATCTGGGGAATAAAAAAATAGGAGGTGGACTGAAAGAGTTATCCAATGAATCCATTGGATAACACAAACCAGATCTCTTTCAATGGTGGTTCAAGCCCAACCAAACTTGGGGTTAGACCACCACCAGAGAATCTAGTAAGGAGTAATCTATAACTGAGAGGAAGAAGATGATGATATCACTTCCCACAAACAATGCCAACTGATGATACCAGTTATGGTAGCGCCAAGTAATATAGTGAGAGCTCAATTCAAAATAACCTTGAAGGTGCAGCAATGGTGGAAATTAGATTTATAAGCAAGTAAATAAAGAGGTGAGTCAATAAAGAGATAGAGAATATAAAGTAAGTGGATCGACCATCTGGACTACTTCACTTTGCATGTGTGAGTGAACTTCACTATAAAAATGGCTCTAATGGCCTTGTGATACAAGTCACTCAACTTTCTCTATCTAATGTGATTTTAATAGAGTATTAGCTACATTTTTTAATTATTGATCCTTTGCATTGTTGAAGAATAGAAGCTTATATAGAGGCTGGGTGGTATAATGCACCACTAAGCATGTAAGAAGCATGCATAATATAAGTTAGCCAATTAGGTTAGGCCACATGTCCCTAGCACATATAGATCATGACGAAGTAAATATTCCGCACACGTGGACATGCGATTCAATAATAACTATATGTCCACGTGGACTAGTTGTGCTGGAGTCTTGCATCACACATGGTGGAGATGTCGTATAGAGGGCTCTTGGGTCGGGCCGAGTATGAGACCCACGGAGCCTCGTTCGATATATAGTTGAGGAATGTAGTCTCGATCGTGCAGGCATCAAATCAAGATGGGCTCATAGCAAGTACAATAAGGTCTCGATTGTCAGGGATGGAAAACGAGATGAGACGAGCAAATAGCCAGAGATGTTGGACAATCTCGGCATAAGAGGAGGGCCGAGCTGAGCTCGCTATTGCTAGATTCCTCGTAGAAAGTGTGTTATGTAAGGTCGTCCAACCGAGTCAGCCCCATGCAAGGATGGGGATAAACTTGGGCATATCAACCGTAAAATTAGGATAAGTTATGCTTTTAATGACATCCATATCTTAGTATGTCTAAGTGGGTTATTGCAGGATATTCTTTATGAAAGTAACGAAGGGGGACACTTCTATGAAAATTATTGTGACACCCCACCTAATTAAATACCGACTGATAAGTCCTTTATTAAATTAAAATTAAGGTGAACGGTTGGTTCATTCTTAGCATCACTATCGAAAATAAAAAAATTCCAATTTAAACACCCCAAATAACTAAGATAAGTGCCAAAATAATTTAAAGTCTTATTTTTATTTTTTTAATTTCCAATATGAAAACCTTTTTAATAAACAACAGTTTAAGAATCACATAAACACTAAGGATGGAAATTAACACTCAAGAATTAAACCATCTAGATAAATCAAACCAAGTTCAAGAACTATAAATAAAATCATCATGGCAAGAGTTAACTCCTAAAGAGTACTGAATACTGGAAATATAAATAAACATAAATCTCTGACAAATCCAAACGGAATAGGAAACGGTCGACACATTCCCTAACTAAGCAGAACTAAAAAAAGAACAAGATCAATGAAGAGATCGTCTAAAGCAAGGGCCTGCAACTCCCACATAAGCTACAACACATCCATTCTAAAGAATCTATGCATTACGCCCCTGTGGCTGGGCACCTGTAACACATATATAAATATATACAAGAGACAAAAAAATAACAGGAAACGGGTCACAACCGGAGTATAAAACAGTTCTAAAATAGTTTAAGAAGTATTTAAAATGCTTACCGACTAATGTGACAACAATGTGCGACACTCTCTTGAGAATTCTCACCTCTCATCTAGTGTGCACGCCTACCATACTTCTAAACCCATAAGTCTATCTAACTTATTTTTTTTTCATAAAATTTTATCCCGAAAAGTAAAAAGGTTATGATATTTAGTTTAAACAAAATCAATCTCTTCAATATTTCTTACGTTACTTAGAACAACTCAGTGCCGTTACAAGTTCCCGAACACTTATTATAAAGTTGGAGCATTTATTCATTAGTTAATTACTTATACGCACAGTAAAAAATTTTCATATATAAGTATATATACTAGTCACTCATAGAATATATATACTAACGTCACCCCACATAAAATCTATAGTGTTGGCATACTCTACTATCAAGTCCCCATATCACTCCTACTAAGAGAAATACTAGTTCGGAATCACTCTCAAACTCTATTAACACAATACACACAAAATGGAGGTGAAGCATAGTTCCAAATCATTAGAAGATCAGCACATACCCCTCACGTCTCTTAGGACCGTCTGACTATCATTCTCAGATAGCCTGTACTAAGGAATCCTATTTTCTAGGGTAAGAGTCAATATCCCCCATAAAGGTCCCATCTAGATAAGACTGTCTCGACGCGGCAACCTCCATGATAGCAAGTAGCGCAGGTATGATTATTCAAAAATATAATACGTAATATATGTACACAGTCACACGATCATATATATAGATATTCACATTTTCCAAATTAGGTTCGCCCACGACCCATAATTATTATTATCCGTTCTTTGCACAATTTTACTCCATTATCCCACATAAAGGATTCATCTCTTTTATTCGCGCTTATAATTATTTCATACTTACTTCCCATCTCTCAAATTACTCTTTCTTACTATAATATAATTTCAGTAGGTACAACCTCTCTATCCTTCTGGTCTAAGTCTTTCACAAGTCTCTAAATCCTTTAGTGAACGTACGCATAATTTCCAACATGTGAATAAGCTCCCCGTTAACACAAAATTTTATCCAATATTAAATTTCACTCAACAGAGTTTACTTAGACCCTACTAGTCCTCTTCATGACCTATTATACTATTTAAATGAAATTCAAGGGTTCCTACATATTTTATATGGATTAAACAAAAAGGGGAAACATATGCAGTTTTCCAGGAGGGGTCGATCAATCGAGGAAAGGGGTCGATCGATTGGTCAGTCGATCGATCAATACTCTTGGGTCGATCGATCGATCAAGTAGTTAGTCCGAATTCTGCCATTGTTAACTACGATTTTTCTTCCCCAACCTCAACCAAAACTCCATTAATGATTCCCAAACTCCCAAACAACATTACTACTAGTCACATATACCTATATACATTATTTCCTATGTGAAACATGTACTAATTCATCAAAGGTATTGAATTAATGGGGTAAAACATCATAATTATCAAGAACCCTAATTTTTCATAAAACTTCCACTCTTATAATTCTTTTCGAGATTTCTTGCTTCTAAACCCATAGAATTTCGTGGCTAATCCTCTACATATGATCGAGATTTCCAGAATATATCTATTTCCTCTAAAACATGTGATTTAATTCTCTAAATCATTAAATTCTTCAATGAAACATGTGTTTAACAATTCTATTATAATATGGGTGAAACATTAACTAAAAGAAAATCCAGATAGATACTTGCCTGGGATTGTAATGTCTGATTTGATGATGATGAAGATATGGATGCATTCCTCATCTTAGGATCTAGGTTTTGGATGCGGTGCTGGTGCAATCGAATGGGTTCTTGGCCTTGGATTTCTTGGAAAGCTTCCTACCTTCTTCTCTAATGGTCGTTCTTATGTTTATGTGATTGTTAACCCTAAATCTAACATGTATTAACTGATATAACTTAGGGAAATTTCTGGGTTTAATTAACCAAAAATACAAAATGACTATAAGACCCTATCGGGATGCTAATTAGGCCTAAAAACGCCCTGAGACCCAAACTAAACCCCTGGGTAAACTTTTCTGAGTATCTCAACCCTTCCGAGCCCGTTAGCGCACTCGAAATGACCATATGGACGACTTATAATTTATTCACTTTTATAATAATAATTTAGTCCTGACACGACACAGGCGCGTCCCGACTTAAATTCCCATAATTGTTATTTTTATTCACTCGTGACAATTTTAATAAAATCAATCTCATATGTTACTTTACTCATCTAGTAATATTCAACAAATTCTCAATAATTACTAACTCTCATCACGCCAGTAAGTATTAAAAATAAATTTTCAAATTAATATTAAATTAATATCTCAATTTAAATTTAATAAATCCCCAAATTTAAAAGCCATAAAAATACGGTGTATTACATACTTCCCCCCTAATAATGGAATTTCATTTCGAAATTCGGAAAATAATGAATACCTGGTAAAAATAGATCTGGATATTTTCCGCGCATATCTGCCTCGCTGTCCCAAGTGGATTCCTCCACATTTTGATGCTCCCACTAGACCCGTAC
This sequence comes from Sambucus nigra, assembly GCA_949130495.1. Taxonomy (NCBI): domain Eukaryota; kingdom Viridiplantae; phylum Streptophyta; class Magnoliopsida; order Dipsacales; family Adoxaceae; genus Sambucus; species Sambucus nigra. Next base: position 440,444,933 of record OX422220.1, on the reverse strand, counting down.
AAGTGGAACTACCTTCAACCTCAATTTCCTCCCGCTATGGTCTAGGATAGCCACTAGTCTCTCCTCATAAAAACTGTCGGGCTGTAAGTCAACCGCCTCTATCGTGATATGAGTGTGGGCCATATCATCCCGAAGATATCATCTCAATGACGAGATGGGGAATACATCGTGAATATGTTGCAAGTGCTCTGGAAACCTCAATTTGTATGCCACTGACCCAATCCTCTCGCTAATGGGAAGTGGTCCCACGTACCTCAGAGCCAACTTCCCCTTCTTCCCGAACTTCATTACTCCTTTCATAGGAGATACATGAAGTAGTACTTGGTCCCCCATGATAAACTCTCGAAAGGACCGCTTTGCATCGGCATAGCTCTTCTGTTGGTCTTGGCTACCCGAATGCAACTCCTAATAATCTCAATCCTAGATGAAGTCTCCTGAATCACCTTCGGTCTGAGGAACTTGTTGTCCCACACCTCTAGCTAACAAGCGGGAGAACGACAAGGCCTTCCATACAATGCCTCAAATGGGTCCATGCCGATCTTGAACTGATAGGAGTTATTATAACCGAACTCCACCAATGGAAGATACGTCTCCCAACCTCCTCCAAAATCAAGGACACACATGCGTAGCATATCCTCCAACATTTGATTGGTACGCACTATTTGGCCATCTCTTTATGGGTGGTAACCTGAACTCAATCTCAACTCTTTACCCATAGCCTCCTAAAAGCTCTCCCAGAAGCGCGACACTAAAATCTTATCTCTATCAGACACAATATCCAGGGACACCCCATGTAGCCTAAAAATCTCGACAATGAATAACTGTGCATACTGTCCTATGGTGTAGTCTGTCCGTACTGGGAGAAAATGAGCTACATTGGTCAATCGATCCACTATAACCCATATGGAATCGTGACCCCACTGTGATGAAGACAACCTAATAATGAAGTCCATGGAAATACTTTCCCATTTCCACGTAGGTATCTTCAACGGCTGAAGTAACCTTGGCGATCTCTGGTGTTCCACCTTTACCATCTGACAGGTAGAACATTTGGACACGAACTTTGCAATGTCCTTCTTTATCCCACTCCACTAGTACTGCCGCCTCATATCCTAGTACATCTTATCTCGTCCGGGATGTACCGCAAATCTAGACCCTTGCGACTATGTCATCACTTCATGATGTAATTCTTCTCCTTCTGGGACCACCAATATCCAATTAAATCTCAAACCCCATCAGATCTCACTAAGTAGGATTCATCACCCTTAGTTAAGAGTCATACAATTTTCTCCTAGAAAAACGTATCCGCTGCTTGTGCCTATATAACCCTCGTAATAATCTCGAGTGTGACTGACATAACCGATATAAAGGAACGGGCTAACGCGTCCTGGTGACCCATTTTTTTCCACTTCGCTCTCCATACTTCCGCTATGTCACCTTTCGATTTATGGCTTAACGCATTAACAACTACATTATCCTTCCTCAGATGGTACTGTATCTCGAACTGGTAGTCTTTCATAAACTCTAACCATCTGCGATGACACATGTTTAACTCTCGCTGAGTGAAGAAGTATTACAGTGACTTGTGGTCTGTGAACAAGAGGAACTTTTCCCCCAAAAAGTAATGTCTCCAAATCCGCAATGCAAATACGACCGCTCATAGATCCAGGTCATGGGTGAGGTAATTCTTTTCGTGAGGCTTAATCTTACAGGAGGAAAAAGCTATAGCCTATTCCTCCTGCTGAAGTACTCCCCTGAGTCCCTGTAAAGAGGCGTCAGTGTACACCATGTAATCCACTCCCGGCTTGGGCAAAGAAAGAACTGGCGTCGAAGTCAACTTATCTTTCATCTCATCAAAAGCCAATTGACAAGCATCATCCCAAACATACGGTACTCCCTTGCGAGTCAGATTCGTCAACGGACCCGCTATCTTCAAAAAGCCTCGAATGAACCTCCTGTACTACTATGCTAACCCCAAGAAACTAAGCACCTCTGTCGGTGTCGTGGGCTATCCCCACTCCTTCACTACCGACACTTTTCTTGGGTCAACCAATATCCCCAATTCAGACACAATATGTCCCAGAAACTGTACCTCCCATAACCAAAATCTGCACTTCTCATACTTAGCAAAGAGTTGATTCTCTCGTAGAGTCTGAAAAACCTATCTCAAGTGCTCGGCATGCTCCTCCTCAGTCTATCAGTAAATCTGGTTGTCATCTATGAAGACGATAAAAAATTGATCCAAAAACTCTCTGAACACTCGGTTCATAAAATCCATGAATATGGCTGGAGCATTTGTCAGCCCAAATGGCATGACTCTGAACTCATAGGATCCATATCTCATTCAGAAATAATTCTTTGACACATCCTACTCCCCAATCCGTAGCTGATGATATCCTGACCTCAAATCTATCTTAAAAAAAAGGTTTCTCCTCTCAGCTGGTCGAAAAGGTCATCAATTAGAGGCAACAGATATTTATTCCGTATCATGACCTTGTTTAGCTCCCGATAATCCATGCATAACCTCAGTGAACCATCTCTCTTCTTCACAAACAACACTGGAGCTCCCCAAGGCGAGGTGCTCCTACGAATGAAGCTCTGGCCTATTAGCTGCTTTATCTGATCCCGTAACTACCTCATCTTCGCTAGAGCCATACGTTATGGTGCACATGCTATTAGCCGAGTTCCCAAAATCAAGTCTATGATGAAATCTATTTCTTGACTGGGGGGTAGGCTCGGTATCTCCTAAAATACATTCAAAAACTCACAAACGGTTGGAATCGAATCCAGGGGAATCATAATCTCCTTGGAGGTATCCTCCTCTATGTAATACAAATGGGTGGAAGATCCTCCCTCTGGGCGAGGCATTGCCACCAAAAACATCTCCTGCCCCAGAATTGCAAAGATAATAATCCTACCAAAATAATTTATCATGGCTCTGTACACGACGAGCCAATTCATGTCAATAATGACATCATTCTCATGCATATCTAAAACTAGCATGTCTGCAGGTAAAATCAAGCTACCAATCTCTATACCTACACCACGGTATATAAAGAAAATCAAAGACCCATTCCCTAGTGGTGAGTATACGCATGTCACTGTGCTCTCTGCCCTGTCTAATAAACCTATGGCCTGTGCAAAATGAGTAGCTATAAAATAGTGCGACGCCCCAGTATTAAATAAAACTCGACCCATAGTGCCATGTATAGGAAACGTACTCTTAATCACGGGGTGTGCCGGAGGTGCTGCTGCCTGGTGGACGTTATAGACATGTCCATACTGTAATTAACTTACCCCTACTGAACTGGGGCTACTGGGATGGCTGGTAGAGATGGCATCTGAGTTGGCACTAGGAGGGCGACTGGAAAGAGTGGCATCTACAGCTCATTACAGGCACCCTGCTGTTGTGGGGCCCTATCCCCCTCAGGGCAATCCTAATGCCTATGGCCATTCTTGCCACATACAAAACATCTTCCCCTACTGACCACGACCCTATTGGCCATTACTACCCCGCCACTGGCCCTATTGACCCTGCTGCTGACAGTGTTGGCCGTGTTGGACATGCTGATTGGACTGGCCCTGTCTAAATCCCCCAAATACCAACTTGGAATCACGTGATCAAAATTCCTTGGCAGGGACCCCCTGATGGGAACTCTGTTCACTACTGCTGGTTCCCTAACAATACTACTACTGCCCCTGTCCTATCCTGCTGGCTGGACTCCCCTGCTCGTTTGCTCCCCTACTGATGGAAGCGTTGATCCTGATATTGCAACAAAGCGGCGTTAAGTACGTTAGTATAAGTACCCAACGATAGATTGCCTATGAGGTGCTGACGAATCCTCCAGGCCAATTCATCTAAAAATAACAATATCTTCTTCTCCTCAGTGGGTGACTCATCTGACACTATAGTGAGAAGTATAGTAAATTCCTCCTCGTATTCGGCAATGGTCATACTCTCCTTCTTGAGCTTTAGCAACCTCCACCTCATCTCAGTCTACACGGCGAATGGGAAATACTTGCGGTCAAACCGCACCCAAAATGACTAAATAGGTATGCTGTCCCTCTCCTCCAAGGTGGTGGTGGACTCCCACCACTGCAAAGTGACCCCCACTAGCTTGAAAGAAGCCAGTAATTATCTCTGCACGTCGGTGCACTCATACATACGCATATGCCTCTAGATATACTTCTTCCATTGGCTGGAGACTACAATGTCCAAACTACCCGAGAACTCCGAGGGATGCGCCTTCTGAAAGAGGGATGTCCAAACTAAACCCCTCCCATGCAGTGGGAAGTTGTGCTGGTACAGGCGCCACTGCCTAAACCTAGGGTGGAGCCTGTTGCACCACCGCTAATGCGGCATTCACCTCCTAAGCAACAATGGCGGCTACTTCAGTTGCCTTCATCATTCCTTAAGTCGGAGCTGCTGGCTGCTCGAGCTAGGCATTCCTATCTTAGGGTGCGCGTCTCGGAGGCATTTGAAATGAGAAAGAAGTTCATTAGTTTATAGTTATTATCAAATCTCAAATGTCTTAAGACGTAAGAATAAACACAAGAATACAACAGTCCTAAAAATAGGGATCTACATCAAAGACGCTAAGCTGGAAGCGAAATAAGACGTACAGATCCTGAAGGACACTAAAACCTGATGCTCTAATACCACCTGTGACACCCCGCCTAGTTAAATACCGAGTGATCAATCCTTTATTAAATTAAAATCAAGGTGAAGAGTTGGTGTATTCTTAGCATCACTGTTGAAAATAAAAATTTCTAATTTAAACACCCTAAATAATTAAGTTATTGTGTCAAAACAATTTAAAGTCTTATTTTCATTTTATTAAATTCCAATATGAAAACCTTTTTAATAAACAACAGTTTAAGAATCACATAGATACTAAGGATGGAAATTAACACATAATAATTAAACCATCTAGAAAAATCAAATGAAGTTTAAGAACTATTAATGAAATCATCCTGAGAAGAGTCAACTCCTCAAGAGTACAGAATACTGGAAATATAAACAAGCATAAATCTTTTACAAATCCAAACGGAATAGGAAAACTGGAGACACATGCCCTAACTAAGCACAACTAAAACAAGAGCAAGATCAATGAAGAAGTCGTCTAAAGCAAGGGCCTGCAACTCCCACATAAGCTGCAGCACGTCCAGTCTAAATAATCTATGCACGACGCCCTTGTGGCTGGGCACCTGGAATACATATATATATATATATATATAATAAAGTATAAAACTTATATATGTCACAAGCTTGATTCATGATGTCATCTATATGGACTTTTCATGAACTACCTCTTTTGCCCTCCAAATATTTAAGTTTCCCCTTTTTAACACACTATAATTTATTATTATTATTTTTTTAAATTCAAAATTATGGGTAAAAAAGTAAATTGAACTCTCTAAAGTAAATTACACCCAAAGGACCTACAATTTACCACGAGGCTGGGATTAAATCTCAAAAATTTGTATCTAATGAGCTTAAAAAGTGGCACGTGGAGGACTACTTTTGCAGGTGATGCGGATCTCAATAAAAAATATGCTATCCTCGAGCCTTCCATCAGTCCCTTTTTCACCCATATCATGTCAGATTCTCGACATCTCCACGCCAACTCTCTCCCTCTCATATTCTCTCATCTTCCACAATGTTAAACAAAACTTGAAACTGATGATGTGGTAGTTTAGAAACAAGATTGTTTGGGTTTTATGGTTTTGAAACCCCATTTTCTCTCTCTCTAAAACCTCTCTACCACCATAAACGCCCAACCATCATTAATGCAGGCAAACTCTGTTTGAACCGTTCGTCAAACATTGAGATATTCAATTTTGTTCTGGCCCATTTTAGAACCATTAGGTTTCGATTAAGGTTCTTTTTGCAAATGTTTGCAAGGGTTTTGAGGGATTCAAATAAGGTTTTAGGGGTTTTAGAATTTTTGTGAGTAGTGATTTTTGCATCTCCGACCATATATGAGTCTTGATTTCTTCTCATTGTATTAATTTCCAACATTTACATCTTTTACATTTTTAGTTGAATTTGCATGCAAGATGCTTGGTTAATGGCCTAAATCAAATTTGGTTCTATTTTGGCTTAGATTTGTCATGTGCTACCATCTTGGAGAGAAAAGGTATGTATCTTCTTCGGTTATGCGAGTATGAACTTTCAATTTGTAGTTTTTTTGCTAATTAACAGTTAAATAAGTAATATAAAGATCCTTCTTTTCTGTTGCTGACTGTTGCTGATTTATTCTGAAGTTTTTTTAACAGCTAAAAAAGTAGTTGTGTCTTCTTAAAGCTATATATTTGCTCTTCACGTTTGAAACAGAGTTGAAACAGAGAAAAAATGTATGTATCTTCTTTGCGCTCGACGTTCTAATTTATACCCACATAAAGGGTTTGAAAGTTATGTATCTTAAAGATATACACACACACACACACACACACATATATATATACATGCCTCTCTTAAAGTTTAAAATGTTTCCTGTTAACTTAAAGCAATATATTTGCTATATTTTTGTTAGGTTACTGATGAAGCAGATGACTTCAAGCTATCATTAGGCAAGTTCAGACGTGTCTCGGGGTGGGTCGATATGGTGAAACTGACTGTCGGCTTAGCATTCAAATGGTTCATCAGATTTATGGTTTTGTCTGGGAGATGTGGTGTGATGGAGATGGGATTTTTAGATTTTTAGATTTTGGCATATTTGTTTCATGACAAACCTCTTTCTAAACTTCTCTCTATCTAGAAAGAAGCCCTCTCATCTCATTTTACGAAGTTCATTCTCAAGTCCTCTTTTCCCTCTCAAACCCTCTTTTATGGCTGTCATCTGAGCAAGAGAGAAAAAGAGGAAACGTTGAGGTCATTTATGGCTGCCGCATAGCGGAAACGTAGCTCTCTCTCTCTCCTTCTGTTCATTTACGTTGGGTTTTGTCTTGGATTTAGAAATAAAACTGTCTTCTTTAAATCATTTTGATTTTGTGGTGTTTAGGTTTTGATTTTGATTTTGTGGTAACTAAAACAAAACCCAGCTACAGGTAATGAAGTGGGCCATGTTCTGTTGAAGGGGTTTACTCATCTAACACTGTTGGTAATCTTTAGTTCCTTCTATGTGAGGTCTTACTGGTAACCATCTAATAAATTATTGGTCCAAATATCTTTTTGTTTGATTTGTGTTTGTTCAGACGGAGGCCTAAAATCATGTAACACTTTGTTTATTATCTTCCTCTACATTATAATCAATATTTTTTAACCCATAACATGGCTTATTTTTCTATGCTTTGGTTTTTAGATTGCTGAGTAGTACAAAAATTATGTGGGAATGAAGATAAAAAATTGTAGGTTTTGACGATCTTTGGGGTAATTATACTGTTCGTTCTGGAATTTGTTGAGATTTGTAAATATAATCTTGGGGTATTTCATTTGTTTCCTTTGTTATTTTAAATATTTCGCATTTTTTTAGTTGAAGTGTCAGTTGTTTTGAAAAAAATTCAATGCAAAAGTTACTTATCGTAACTTAAAACTTTTTTTTTTGGTTGATAACAGCTTAAAACTTTTAAACTCGGAAACTTTTATCCAACAACCCCTTACGTTTAATTTTTGAATTTTTTTTGGTTTCCATAGCTTTTAACATGTTCTACACGGGTTCTAAATGTCTTTAAAGCAGATCATTACCCAGAATGCATAGGTCATGTGTCTTAAGATTTTTACTATAGGTCATATTGTTTAATATGTGGTTCAATTTATAGATCCTAAGTTCCTTTTGTATATTTTTATTAAATGTTTTGTTAGATATTTTTTCCAAATTAGTTAATTTATATGAATTTACTTCACGATTTTTATTATGTTTTTCTTTTTCACATGGTTTTATTATTGCACTTCTGTATTTCCCCACACATGGCTCATAATTTTTTTGGGTTAACTACGCCCTTAGGAGCTATATGGAGGTTTTGTACCTATTTGATTTGGTTAGGTGTAATTTTCATCATAGGTAATTGTTGCCTATATTCTTATCTCACTCGTTTATGGTCGATGTTTACCCTACCCCTTGACACACGTTTTGTTTTTTCGACAGCTGAAAGGGCCTTTTACCCTTAACACATAAAGCGTTGAACTGAGATAGTAGGTACTCTCAGGTCACCAGCTATACGATCGCTGTGTCTTGAGGCCAGCCACCAGTCAATCAGCAGGGAGTTGTCACTTTCAACAGTGGCCTCCCTAATCTCAAAGGAGCTGACAATTCTGCAATCCTCTGAAATGGCAGAAAATTCACACGCCAAAGCTGATTCAGCCTAGATTTTGTGCCTAAAATCATGTTGAAATTTTCCTCTATGATCCCTGGCAAGCAAGAGATCCATACATCTAAAAAGCACCATCAAACATTAATACGTCAGGAGTTGACATATACATGTTATCCGAGCTTCTCCAGCGTAAACTATTCATAAACAGTGTAAACTAGACCAGCTTAAACAGTGTAAACTAGGTCAGCTTCTCCAGAGTAAACAGTGTAAACTAGACCAGCTTCTCCAGCGAAGTACTTGCAAAAACTGAATGATTTGTATTGAATAGGCATTACTATTCATAATTAATTATATTTGGTTTTTCTTATTTACATATTGCAAGGAGTTTTATTATATTATCAATTGTATAAATTTAAAATATATGGGATTGTATAAATGGAAAACGTTTACACTGTTTTTAACTTTCGATTAATTTGTTGGTTTACTTACTTTTTTCCTCCTAAATATTTTCATTGTTAGTTATTTCCACTTTAATTATTTTCCATTTAGCATTATTTCTTTTTAAAAAATGTTCGAACTTTTGTTCAACATTCTAGGGAAGTCTTCGTGTGAAGACGTTATGAATTTTTCGCTATTAGTCAATGCATGGTTTAGTTAGTCCAATATTATATTTTGAAAAACAATTAATTGTTCAAAGTATTAGTTAATAATTAGACTATTTATTGTTTTGAGCTACATGTACAAGTTAAAAGTATGTTACTATGTACATACAATAAATACTAATAAGGGTTAGTAGAGGTACACTATTATCTACAAGTATGGTTGGCGCTTTCACTCCTAACTACCTTAAAGAACGGACGATTTGTTTAGCGCGAAATGATGATGTCACTATTATAAAAAGTTATGCATTAAATCTTTATTCCGGTGAAGTAATAACATACTTGGGTCCTGAAAAGTTGTCCCTAGACAAAACGAGTAGCGCCATAACTAATCAATATCCAATGAATATTTGAACTTTCTTACTCCTTCGGGGTTGCTTTTGTTCAAGTTTAGATCTCAAAAAGTTTTGCAGCACACTAAAGGTGGAGCACTGGTGCGTCGGATATATGAGCTACAAGTAAGCTCTTATGATTGAATTATTTTTATTTTTGTTTAAAAAGTAAACATTGAGGAGTCATGTGAAATTAATAGATATATATTAATGATGGAGTTTGGGATTACTCGGTTCATACATAAGTTATAGTGTTCGCGTTTGAAAACTGAAGACGAACGTTTATTGAAAATTTTTATCGTGCCTTCAGGCACGGGCATATGATGGTATTAACTTTGAAACTTTGTTTTATATTTATTTATGAGGAAAGGTACATGACCAAGAAAATAGATTTTTCTATTATAATTGATTTTTCTGTGTAGCAAACACTAATTTATACCTTAAATTCAAAAAAGAATAAGATACAAAAAAATATTTAGTTAAAAATTAGTTGGGTATGAAAAATATATTTGGACAGTTGATAGTAGTGACTACTAAATTGTGGAGATTTATTTAAATTTTTAATGTACATGTATGGCAATTATGTGTTGGGGTACAAAATTGTTGTTGTTTCGTGATTACACACTTTAGAATTTTTTGTCGTATCGCGATTACATACTTTGTAAATTTTCGTCGTGCCTAAAATGTCATATGTACAAAGGAATTTATGTACAAATTTTCTAAAATATCATGTTGTAAAAATAACTTTAGTAATGTTGTGGAATATTTTTTATTTTCTTAAACATTGTAGATCGTCCTATCAACAAAGGTAATCATTCCCATTTTTTTTAATTTGTTTATAATTATTTATGTTATATAATAGTTTGCGATTGCTACCAGGTTCAGGACCGATAATTAGTATTATTGTTGGACTACTTTTTTTTTCTTAAACATAATGGATAGTCCTATAAATATAGAAAAAAAGTTCCAAAAACTTTAAACTGTTTACCTTTATGTATTGTAAATTTTTTTTTATTTGATTATACAAGATTCAACACTACTTAAATTTACACAATTTAATACTTTGAAAAATTACACTTATAATATATAAAATATTTGTTATTTACATTATATACGATTTTAAACTTTTTAAAATTATTAACGTGCCTTCAGGCACGGGTATACCCTAGTATATATATACAAGAGAGAGAAAAATAACAGGAAATGTGTCAGAGCCCGAGTGTAAAACATTTTTAAAACAGTTTAGAAAATATTTAAAATGCTTATCGGCTAATGTGACAACCATGTTAGTATGCAACACTCTCTTGAGAATTCTCACCTCTCATCTATTTGCACGCCTACCATACTTCTAAACTCAAAAGTCTATCTAACTTATTTTTTTTCATAAAGTTTTATCCCGAGAAGTAAAAAGGTTATGATATTTAGTTTAAACAAAATCCATCTCTTAAAGATTTCTAATGTTACTTATAAAAACTTAGTACCATTACAAGTTCCCTAACACTTATTATTAAGTTGGAGAATTTATTCATTACTTCACTACTTATATACACAATAGAAAGTTTCCATATATAAGTATATATATTACTCACTGATATAATATATATGCTATCGGCACCCCACATAAAATCGATGGTGCTGGCATACTTTGTTATCAAGTCCCCGTATCACTCGTACTAAGGGAAATACTAGTTCAGAATCACTCTCGAACTGTATTAGCACAATACACACAAAATGGAGGCGAAGCATAGTTCTAAGTCACTAAGAGGTCAGCACATACCCCTCACGTCTCTTAGGACCATCTAACTATCATTCTCAGATAGCCTGAGCCAAGGAATCCTATATTCTAGGGTACAAGTCAATATCCCTCATAAAGGTCCCATCGATATAAGACTGTCCCGACGCGGTAACCTCCGTGATAGCAAGTAACGCGGGTATTATTATTCACAAATATAATACTTAATATATGTACAGAGTCACATGGTCCTATATATAGATATTCACATTTTCCAAATTAGGTTCGCCCACGAACCATAATTATTATTATTCGTTCTTAGCAGAATTTTACTCCATTATCCCACATAAAGGATTCATCTCTTTTATTCTCACTTATAATTATTTCATACTTACATCTCATCTCTCGAAGTACTCCTTCTTACTAAAATATAATTTCAGTAGGTATTCTCTCTATCCCTCTAGTTTAACTCTTTCAAGAGTCTCTAAATCCTTTAGTGAACGTACACATAATTTCCAATGTGTGACTAAACTCCCTGTTAACCCAAAATTTCAACTTAGACCCTACTGGTCCTTTTCATGACCCATTATACTATTTAAATGATATTTAAGGGTTCCTACGTGTTTTATATGGATTAAACAAAAAGGGGGAAAATATGCATTTTTCCAGGAGGGGGTGATAGATCGAGGAATGGGTCAATCAATCGATTAGTCGATTGCTCGATACTCTTGGGTCGATCGATCGATCAAGTAGTTATTCCGAATTCTGCCATTGTTAACTACGGGTTTTCTTCTCCAACCTCAACCAAAACTCCATTAACGATCCCTGAACTCCCAAACAACGTTACTACTTGTCACATATACCTATATACATGATTTCCGATGTGAAACATGTACAAATTCATTAAAGGTATTGAATTAATGGGGTAAAACATCATAATTATCAAGAACCCTAATTTTTAAAAAAACTTTCATTCTTCTAATTCTTTTCCACATTTCTTGATTCTAAACCCATAGAATTTCGTGGGTAATCCTCTACATATGATTGAGATTTCAAGAATATGTTTATTTCCTCTAAAACATGTGATTTAATTCTCTAAATCATTAAATTCTACCATGAAAAATGTGTTTAACAATCCTATTCTAACATGGCTGAAACATTAACTAAAATAAAATCAAGATAGATACTTTCCTGGAATTATAATGTCTGATTTGATGATGATGAGGATATGGTTGTGTTCCTCGTCTTAAAATCTATGTTTTGGCAGTGGTGGTGGTGTAATCGAATGGGTTCTTGGCATTGGATTTCTTGGAAAGCTTCCTACCTTCTTCTCTAATGATCGTTCTTATGTTTCTGTGATTGTTAACCCTAAAGATAACATGTATTAGCTGAGATAATTCGTGGATTTAATTACCCAAAAATACAAAATGACTATAATACTCTCCCGAAATGCCAATTAGGCCTAAAAACGCCCCGAGACCCAAACTAAACCCCCGGATACACTTTTCGGACTATCTCGACCCTTCTGGACATGTTGGCGTACTCCAAATGACCATACGAGGGACTTATAATTTATTCACTTTTATAATAATAATTTAGTCTCGACACGACACAGGCGCGTCCCAACTTAAATTTTAATAATTGCCATTTTTATTCGCTCGTGACAATTTTTAATAAAATCAATCTCATATATTACTTTACTCATCTAGTAATATTCAATAAATTCTCAATAATTACTAACTCTCATCACACTAGTAAATATTTAAAATAAATTTCCAGATTAATATTAAATTAATATCTCAATTTAAATTTAATAAATCCCCAAATTTAAAGCCATAAAAATATGGGGTATTACAATTATGAAAGGAAAATTTTCTAAAATACTCACGGAACCAAGTGGTGTTCATGGCCAAAATGAACACAAACGTGAGAACCAACTGTGTTGAAGAATTATTGTTTGAATAATGTTGTCTAGATTTACAGAAAATGTTGATGGTTCAAAGGCATGAAGTATTGCGATTAACAAAGTAAATTCGATAGTATATCACTAAGGAAAGTTAAGGCCACTATGATACTTCTCCCGATGCAATAAATTTTCAATTTTACTCAACATGTGTCTGCATTTGCATCTTGCATATCTTTATATATAGAGATATATCATTCATGTGGGGGCTTGTTAGAAAATGGGTATTGGACAACAAAATTTGAGCAACTTTGAGCTCTAATTTAGATGGGACCCACACCACAAAATGTATGGGACCATATAAGAATGTGTTCTCCTTCGCAACGAGATTAACGTGGTATACTCACATGTCCAATTCCATTAATTTATAAATGATAAATATGTCTCCAAAGTGACTCGTGAAGCAATGAAAGGTAATAAATTGGGAGTGTTTTAATTCTTTTCCCACATTGGAAGAGTAGTGAGAATTTGAAGAGTTGATAAGAACCCAAATATGGATTGAGTCTTGAATGCCTTTGGAGTATACCAACTCTTTGAAGGGGAGATGGCCTACACTACGCAAGTGTTGGTCTTGGGCTATAAGCCCACATGAGTGCGCACGTGTGCACGCCATTTGGCCGACTCGATTTGGTTCGGGCTTGGGCTTATAATAATCCCTTTCATTTTTTGGCCGAATTTAACTATGTTTCTGGGCCAAAATTAATTAATTAACAGTTGAATGTTTTTCCCAATAGTCAAGTGTTAAACCGAAATTAACTGTTGGCAATTTTTTCCAACAATCAATTTATTTTGCTATATATACTTCGGTTCCCCTCCGTTTTTTATTAATGAAAAATTCTCCTTCCATTTATCTCCAACCCGAAATGTTGTTCTAGTTTCAAAACAATATTTTCTGCATCATTGCATTCATTTCATCGACATTAGTTATGTTGTCTGGTTGAGTAAATACATAAAATTATGTTCGCTCGGATTATATATTGTTGTGATTCTTGTTTAATCCAAAAATTTATTCTATCTTAGGAGGCAATTATTCATCAACCTTAAAGCATTTATTTTAGGTAATAAATTTGCCTTAAGGACACTGTTGAAAATAGGGCTCAGATTATTCTTTTTAATACATATATTCAGCATTATCATCTTCTTTCAAATATGTTTTTGAAATTGTATTTATTCCTTTGCTTTCTGTAATTAGTAAATTTTATTATGTTTTATTTCAAATTTATAGTATCAGTGGCATAACATATGTGTATCATGTATCTTTTCCCGTCTCTTGTCCTTCAAAATGAGGCTTGAAAAAATATATTCTTAGTATGTGTGGTTATTTATTTAAACCATTCATGATGCTGCCAAATAATTAAAAAAGAAAAAGAAAAAGTCCTACTTAATGCATAAGGTTTTTGTTAACTGTAGGGTATTGGAAAGGCGAGTGTCGACTTACTTTATCCGCATATATGGAGAGGCTACATCCATATCTCAAATTTGAGATAATCATGTTGCACCGTTTTTAGAAATAAATGAAACCAATAATCAATGATGATTAAAAAAATAATTGAAATGTTTAAACAATTAAGAGAAAATCAATTTCATAAAGACCCACAAACAAAACTACAAAGCTAGAAAATGATCACTTGGTGTTTTAAATGATCTTCATGTGTTACTCATGCATAACCAATGTCTTCTTGACAACTCAGTTGTGACAGATTTCAAGGTATAATTTGAGTGTCTTTAAATATTACTCATAAGATCAAATGAATTTAAGAATGAAATCTGTTAGTTTTTCGATTGGGCACCCTTTATAGTTTTGTTTGTTAAAAAATTAACTAAACCCACGACGAATCTTATACTTTTAAAATTTAGTTATTTAAATATTTTTGTTTCATTATAATAATCATTGAATTATATTCCCATTATATTTTACTTGTAGGAAGGCCATAGAGGCGGTGACAGCCTCATCTCCTGAATTTTGAGAGTTTCAGCCCTCCCCCCCCCCCCCTCCTCGCTATGAACAAGGAGAGTAAATTATGATTTTTTTACAACACTATTATAAAATGTATATAAGTCTAAAAACATTGTGATTAGTGTTAAAAACAATATAAAATATTATTTACATCACCTTTAGTATTTTGTATTGCTTTCACCTAAAAAAACGTCATAGAAAATTATTTTTCTTGTGGCAAATTACCAAAAATTCGAGACACGCGAGAAGAAAAAAAGTTCAATGACTAAACCTGAATAAAACAAAAAAAGAACTGGACATAGGAGTTTAATCAAGGGGACTTGGCAAATAAGTCCTATTTATATAAGACATTTCCTAATAGATGCTATCATAATATTTTTTTTCTTAATAGGGATTATTTATATATATAGTGAATATCCACTATATGTTGACCTGTTGAACAAAAAATCTTTTTTTATGAAACTTGTTGAAACAAAAAAAAAGGATAGAACCTATTGAACTACATATTTAGTAAACATGACTAATTAGTAAAGAAACCTTTAATTAATTAACTACAAATCCTGCATTTTCTTTTATGCCAACTTCTTTTATACTTTATCTGATGAGATGCAATTACACGTCAAGGCATGGTCGTCCTTGTGCAATTCAACAAGTCAAACTCCACATAGCGCAATATAAAATTGCATTGTAATACTTATGTATGACCCTTTAAACTACACGCTATTTTAATTAAGTCCCAAACATGATACGAGCATAGACGAGCCCAAACAATTGACTGTTCTATTTTAATTTGACGACATATAATAGTTAATGGACTTAGGCCGAATTATCAAAGTAAAAACTCCAAAAACATAAAAATAAGTTAACTCTATATTTAAAATAATTAGTGGTTAAAATTTGAATAGAAAATTTAGAGGATTGTTGTAATGAGTCGATACATAATAATCAATTTGAGCATGTAAATTTCAGGCACTAATTTGGTGCGAGAACTAAAATAATAATCATATTAGAATTAATATCACGCATATTCACTTTCCATTTGACTTCTGTTGGAAAAAATAATAAATATTTATTTGTGAAATTAAGATAATTCAAAATTAATTATTTAATTAAATATAAATATCCTACTTAATGTGGTTAGTATAATAATTTGGATTTAAAAGGATTTTTTTAGATAAGTCATTTAAATAATAAGGACGTTGATAGTGATTTAGTTTCCTAATCAAATTCAATTGTAATGGATGATAGAATTTTAGTCTAACGGGAAATGGGGTCCTCTATCACCCCATACATAGTATATTATATTCCATAAATAGTGTACGAAAAACACATTATATTGGGCAAGAGAGAGAAGTTTTGAGATTTCAACAATATTATTTTCTGTCAAATTGATGAAGCTTATGGTGGATCAATTATCAAGATTATTTAAAGAGATTTTTTATAATAAACTTGATCAATGCATTTGATCAATGTAAGTCTTATTTTCAATCGTTTAGGCATATGTTGTGAAAATATCAATCGTTTAGGCATATGTTGTGAAAATATCAAGATCCAAGATCATTTTATTAAGAAAAATTGTATGCTAAAATTTAATCAAATTAATGTGATCTTGATTAATATTATGGTGTTCTTTAGTATATTTTTACATGTGGTATCAGAGATAAGGTTTAAGTTCTCATGATTAATCTCTACTGGTGCTGTAAGGAAATCTACATAAAATTTATTTTGCTTGTCTAGGACTTTCTGCTATGTTTTTCTTCTATCATTAAATCTGCCCAAAACTTATGCCTGCGAGTTTTTGTGATCGTTTCTTTTGTCATCAATATTCATTGGTGGAAATTAAAAGTCCAAACTTTCTCGGAACCACATGGTCAACTGAAAATGTTGAAAAAAGCCAAACTCATTATAAACAATGGACAAAACCTACTTTTGCATTTTAGCGTCGTTAGGCCCTTAAAATTGCATTTTTGGTAACAATGTTAATGTCAATATTTCAATATAGAAAATTAATTTTTGAATTCCACGAATTGTTTTGAGATCATGGAGTAATTCTCTACATGACTATGGTGTTAACTTGGATTTTCTATTTTTTTGGTAAAAATTACGATTTTCTTAAATATTATGTGTTTTTCCACGAGAGGGGATATTTTGTTTATTTATGCTAATTCTAATATTCATGTTTATGTTAAAATTAGATGTAAAACACATGCATTAATTCATATTTATGGATATTAGATGTATGATTAAGTTTTATTACTAATATTCTTGTTTAAGTTGGATTAGATACCAAACAAAAACTATAATTCGTATGTATGGATATTAAAGTTATGATATCATTTTTAGTAGAAATATTTATGTTTATTTGGAATATATGCCAAGTATAGACTATAGGTCATATGTATAAATATTGGATGTATGGGTTCATTGTTAATGTTGATATTTATGTTAAGTTTATTTAATTGTTAAATGCAAGCTACAATTCGTATGTGTAGATACTAGATTGATGATTTTGTTCGAATACTAATATTCATATTTAGATTTGGTTAGATACAAAGCATAGGCTATATTTCGCATGTGTGGATATTATATGTATGATAGAGTTTTAACTATAATGTTTATGTTTAGATTAGATTAGATGCCAAACACATGCTATAATAAAAAATTATGAACATTAGACTCGTGTAAGAGAATGTTAAATTGTTGATGTACTATGTGCACCCACTTAATCATGATTAATGTTGCTGGAGATCAAACACAAATGCCACAAGTATGGTAGCTATGATTAGCTGAATATTAATGGGTGGTAGTACTTTTGATTAAGAAATTACTAGACATCAAACATAAATGCCATGATATTTGAAATTAATTATCATGTCACCACTTAGTTATCCTAATAACATCAACAACTTAATGTTCTCTTCGATATAATAATAGTATGTAGTAAAATAACTATGAAGGATTTTTGGATCATTTTTTTTTGTAATTTGGTCCTCATACATAAGTTTTGACATTATGCATGATGAAGTGAAAGTAAATTATAAGGGGAACTTTTTCATCATTGCCCCTAGCATCTAATAATTTTCCATAGAGTCTAGTTTATAATGAGTATGTCTTATTCTGTTATATCCGTCATGATAATTCAAGAAGACGGATATGAATATTAAGCATCTTTGTAAGGACATATTTTCTAAGTCCTGTTTACATTTGAGTACGTCGTATACCTATACAACAATCAAAGACTTATTCAAGTTCAATTATACATCAAGACCGATCCGATTATCAAAGTTCTTCAACATTCAATCCTCGGCGAGATTAATTTTGGTAGGGTCGTGTTTTTATACCTTAACGATTCACTTAGAGTGTGGGGATAATTTTTCTAAAATATTTTCTAAGTGTTGGAGCGAAGTTTTTCATCAAAGAATATTTTTTAAGTGTTGAGGCAGAGTTTTTGATGATGGAATTTTTTATTATTTTTTAATCAGTCGTTTGAGTGTCATACAATGGTCATTCAAGCGACATCGTTTGTCGAGCGAAGATGTCGTTGAAACGACAGGTCAACTCGTCTGAGCTACACTGTTGGGTCATTCGAGTGACCAACGCCAACTTAATTTTTGTATAAATTAACCTTCTGACTTAGTCTTTCATTAGAAGACCAGAGAATTTTATTTTACGAAAACGGGTTTGGCATAAATGTTTGTTTTCTCACTTTTGAGAGTTTTAGCTTTGTTTTCAATTCGTAAAACCTCACAATCTTTATGTGAATTGTTTTGGAACCGAAGAACATAATTTTTTGAAGTTTCTCTAATAGAGAAGATCTCTACTATTGATCTAGGTGTCGCTTGAAGGAGGTGCTAGGCTGACATGATTGCGTGTCAAAGGCAGTACTTATGGGTGTTCCTAGGCTGATTGAACTGCGATTCTTATGGAGTTGCTATGGAATTGCATTGCTGATTTCACTTGTAATCATTGTGAGTATTATTTTTGAAATAAAAGGTTTTACACGAAAGGAGTTTTTCCTAAAATCCGTGAGTCAGAAATTCATATTTGTATGTGTTGGGATGATCCACTATGCTCTAGATACATGTGTTTAGGGCTGAATAAAATTGGATTAAAAACTGACTCCAATTAAATAAGTCTAAATTGAAAATTTTTGAACCTAGTTTAGTCAAGTATCACACGACATTTCTCAAATTAGTATCAGAGCAGGTTACACTAATTTATTGTTTATTCCTATTTCCGCAAAAAATTTATGATATTGATTTTTTTTTAAATTTGTTTTGTGAAAAATCACAATTTTTTCCATGGAGGACTTATATAATCCGATGCAAATTTTTGATGGGTATAATTATGCCTACTTGAAAGCACATATGAAATAATAGTTAAAGTCCATTGATGAGCGCATTTGGATTGTTTTTGAAAGAGGCTGGACTCCTCCCACTGTCACCGCAAATAATATCACTACTTTAAAATCCGTGACAGACTGGACTGAGGATGAATTTAAATGGAGAACTTTTTATTCACGTAGACTGAATGCAATTTATGTTTTCATCACTCCTTAGGAGTTTTGACATATTATGACGTTCACCACGTTGCAAGAAGCATGAGACATTTTACAACTGACCCACGAAGGCAAAACTGCTGTCAAAGAGTCTAAAATTCAAAAATTTAACTACTCAATTTGAAACAATTACCATGCTTGAGACTGAGTATTTTGATGATTTTTACGCACGTTAATCTGACATTGTCAACACTAGTTTCAATCTTGGTGAGCCCATACCTGATGCACGAGTGGTTAAAAAAAATTTAAGATCGTTGCCTAAACATTTTATCCCAAAACTGACTGTTTTGAATACCTTAGGTAATTTGGGTATTTTAAAACTAGAAGAGCTGTTAGGAGACCTCTAGGCATATTAAATTGACATGTTTCCTGACACTGTCAAGCCTAAGGATAGAGGGATAACACTTAAAGCCCAGTCTAGAAAGAAAAGAAAAGGAAAGTGAGAGTTTGTGAGTCCGACTATGAGGGTGAGGTTGATTTTGATATGGTCATGGTTGCGAAATTTTTTATAAAATTTCTCAAGTTTTCAAAACAAAATTCTTCAAATAGAAAGTTTTTTGAGAAAAACAAAAATAAAGATGAGGCGAAGGAGAGCGGTGAGAAAAATAAAGAGGAACAAGATAAGTGTTTTGAATGTGAGGGTAGGGGTCATAGAGCTTTTGAGTGTCCCACTAGTCTAAAGAAAAAGGACAAACAGACTGCCATGTTAGCCACTATTAGCGATAGTGAGGAAGAGATGAAGGATTATGGGGATGAGTCTTCACATGGAAAATTTGTTTCCTTTTTAGATAGTTACGAGAGCACACCTAGTTTGTTCCACGATGATGAGAATACTTTTGCACATGAGGCCCCCGAGGAGGAGGATAGTTCGAGCATTTTGAGTGAGGGGGAAGTAAGTGTGGGAGCGAAGGTGAAAGACAGCTCCAGATTGCGTTTAGAGATTTGTATGGCGAGACCTTAAAGGCTAAGAAATTAGATAAGGAGTTAGATCTTAGGGTGAGACATTTGGAGAGTGAGATTGAGAGTTTGAGGGTGTCTGAGGCAAAAGATTTTCAACTCGAGAAGGTAAAGGTTTGTTTGAGTGAGCAGTTGATTACTTTAGTTCGAAAAAAGAGTAATTTGACAAACACGGAGTCTAGTCTGACGACATGTGTAGACCAACTCGAGAGTGATCTCGAATGTGCTCAGGAGTTCAATGTCCCATTAGAGAACACGTCTAAGAAGGTTTGAAAGATGGTTCTAAATTCCATTTGGGGTGATGTTGAGAGACGTGGAATAGATCATGACAGTGCGTCCACTTAACATGTTGCACCCGAGATGGTTCTCAAGTTAGGGATAGCTCCATATGTCTCTCAACCTAACTCACCTAGGCATCCCATTCCCGAGAGGAGAGTGCGTCCTAGACATTTTGAGAGAGGTGGTCCTAGGCCCGTGTATGTTTGAACCTAATGAAAGAAAAGAGGACACCTTATGGAGTTTTGTTTTAAGTTGGGTTATGTGTAACGTTTTGCTACTACACTTGTTCACACACACGCACCCACACATGATGCTCCAGATGATTACACGAGAGAGTTTTCACATCTTAGGGAGCAGGTAAAGTTTTTAGTCAAGACTTCACATGAATTGATGGATGTTTTTCATAGGATGCCACAACCTTTGAAAAACTTCACCGCATCTAACGGATGAGGTTTAGACTTGTTTTCTAGAATAAGATGATTTTCATGATGATATTTTATGCCTATTTCTAGTATGTACCATCTTCGTATTTATATTTTCCATTTTTTATGTATTTTTTAAAAAACCAAAAAGATTTTTGTTTTTTGAAATTTTTTGGAAAAATACAATAAGATTTTGTTTTGGAAAAAGAAAAAAGGATTTTTGTATTTTGTTTTACATCATTTATGAATGGACATTTAGGATGATCGAGTCAAAATTTCATTCCATATCCATGAGACTGTTTGATGGTGTTTTGTTATGCGTCATCATTTCATTTATGTTCTTTACAATGTGTGGAGTCATTGAGACGTGATTTTTTGTTACTACCTACATGTTTGACTCATGAGTTCATTTATTGCAAACTCCCATGCTTTTGTTTGACTATTGTTCTTGTCTATCACATGTTAGTGGATGTGTTTTTATCTCAATTTTGTCTTTAAAATGAACCAAATGCGATAAAATTGACAATAAAAGTAGTGCATGTAAGAACCGTTGTTTATGAGTTTGTGTGACTTATTTGAAAAAATAGGGAAGGGCTATGAAAGTTACTCATTTATCATTTGTGATTAAGCCACCGTTTAAATCGGACCTAAATAAAAATTTGGCAAAAACATAATTCAAGGTACATAGAGCCCGAAAAATTTAATGGCAATAAGAAGAAAAATATGCCATAAGGTGGGCCAATAGGATTTAGTTTCATCACCTCAAAAGAAAAATAAAAAGCATTATTATTTATGAGGGAGTTTGGATGGAATATAAAACTGGTTTGCAAGTCCTGACAAATTCATAAAAGTATTACATAGTTTTAGACGTTATTGGTGTGAAAATCATGTCTGACTTTGATTTGTCGATTTGATTAAGGTGATGTCATCTAAATTCACATTTTTGACACCTAAGGATGGTTTTGAGATTCATTCGTTATGAGTACACATATTCATCATGCACTTATGTTATGCGTGATTGAGTTGATTTGCCTATCGAATATGTTCACACCACTTCCTTCCATTTCCATGATTTGGTTGTCTTAGTGTAAATTCATGGTGTGTGATATTTGTAAAATTAATTTTACTTTTTGTGTAAAAAAATTGAAAAATAAAAAATAGTTTGTGGATACCTTCGACAATTCTTTTGCATGAGTTTAGTTTGATCCATGTTTACTATGCATATTTGTTGTGACACTCCTTGTTTGTTTTCTTTATTCGTTTTCTTGTCTGTTTCGGTCAAATAAAAAGGGTGAGAACGAATTATGGGGGAGTTTTGCATTGTGGGGGAGATTTGAGATTCGATATTTATTATAATGTTATGTTTATATCATTTCAAACTCTATACGTCAGGAAGGTATTTTCTTTGTCTCAGGTGTGTAGATACAAATATTGATGATCAATTGTGCACACCCTGATGAGAAAAGTGTAAAGATGTTGAAGATTTTTGAAAAAAGTTTCAGACTTACATTTTTATTGCCTTTTCAGTTTTGGGTTCATGGGAGGGTATTAGAATTATATAGGCATTTTGGTTTGATAATTCAGATGTTTTTATTTTGTACCGGCATAGACAAAGGGAGAGATTTAAAAGGACATGTTTTGTAAGTCCTATTCACATATGAGTATGTCTTATACCGCTACAATCGTCGAAAGCTTATTCAAGTTCAATTGTGTGTCGGGACGGATCTGAATATCAAAGTTCTTCAACATACAAGCCTCCGCGAGATTGACTTTGGTAAGGTTGTGTTTTTATACATTAACGGTTCACTTAGAGTGTCGGGATGATTTTTCTAAAATATTTTCTAAGTGATGGAGAAAATTTTTTCATGAAAGAATAGTTTCTATATGTTGAGACAGAGTTTTTGACAAAGGAAAAAGTTTTATTTTTGTAATCACTCGTTCGAGAGACATACAAGGGTCATTCAAGGGACATTATTTATCGCATGAAGATGTCGTTCAAATTACAAGTCAACTCGTTCAAGCGACCAACACCAACACAATTTTTGTATAAATTGACCTTCTGACTTTATTTTTCAGTAGAGGACCTGAGAATTTTATTCTATGAAAACTGCTTTGGCAAAAACATCTGTCTTCTTTCTTTTGAGAGTTTTAGCTTTGTTTTCAATTCACAAAGCATAACAATATTTATGTGATTTATTTTGGAACCCATCAACAAAATTTTGTGAGGTTTCTCTTGTAGATAAGATCTCTACTGCCGATCTAGGTGCCGCTTGAAGGAGGTGATGGGATGATGTGACTGCGTATCAAAGGGAGTACTCGTAGGTGTTCCTGGACTGATGGAATTGCGGTTCTTATGGAGTTTCTATGGAATTCCATTGATGATTTCACTTGTGATCATTTTGAGTATTATTTGTGAAATAAAAGGTTTTACTTGAAAGGGGTTTTTCCCTAAAATCTATGAGTCGGCAATTCATATTTTTGTGAGTTGGCATGATCCACTACACCCTAGATACATTTTTTAGGGCTGAATAAAATTGGATTAAAAACTAACTCTAATTAAATAAGTCTAAATTAAAAATTTTCTAATTCGGTTTAACCAAATATCACACGGAATTTCTCAAATGATAGGTCTACTCATTGGAGCGACACTGTTGACTCGTTTGAGTGACTAGGGCCGACTCAATTTTTGTATAAATTAATCTTTTGGCTTTATTTTTTAGTAGAAGACCTGATAATTTTATTCTACAAAACTGCTTTGGTAAAAACGTTTGCCTTCTCACTTTTGAGATTTTTATCTTTGTTTTTAATTCACAAAACATCCCAATCTTTATATGAATCGTTTTGGAACCTAAGAATAAGATTTTGTGAAGTTTCTCTTGTAGAGAAGATCTTTACTGTTGATCTAGGTGCCACTTGAGGGATGTGCTGGGCTGACGTGACTGTGTGTTAAAGGGAGTACTCGTGGGTGTTCCTCGGCTGAATGAACTACAGTTCTTATGGAGGTGTTGCGGAATTCCAGGGCTGATTTCACTTGTATTCATTATGAGTAATATTTGTGAAATAAGAGGTTTTACCTTTAAGGGGGTTTTTCATGAAATCTGTGAGTCAACAATTCATATTTGTGTGTGTTGACATGATCCACTACACCTAGATATATGTTTTAGGGTTGAATAAAATTGTATTAAAAATTGACTTCAATTAAATAAGTTTAAATTGAAAATATGCGAATTCGATTTAATCCAGTATCACACGGAATTTCTCAAATGGCAGGTCTACTCGTTCGAGCGACCAACGCCGACTGAATTTTTGTATAAATTGACCTCCTCACTTTGTTTTTCAGTAGAATACCTAAGAATTTTATTCTATAAAATTTTTTTTGGCATAAACGTTTGTCTTGTCATTTTTGAGAGTTTTAGCTTTGTTTTCAATTCACAAAACGTCCCAATCTTTATGTGAATTGTTTTTGAACCCAAGAACACAATTTTCTGAAGTTTCTCTTGTAGAGAAGATCTTTACTACTAATCTAGGTGCCACTTGAGGTAGGTACTGGGCTGACGTGACTGCGTGTCAAAGGGAGTACTCATGGGTGTTCTTGGGCTGGCTGAACTGTGATTCTTATGGAGTTGCTACGGAATTCCATTGTTGATTTCAATTGTAATCATTTTGAGTATTATTTCTGAAATAAAATGTTCTACTCGAAAGGTTTTTTTTCCTGAAATCTGTGAGTCAGCAACTCATATTTATGTTTATTAGCAGGATCCACTACCCCTAGATACATATTTTAAGTCTGAATAAAATTTGATTAAAAATTGACTCCAATTATATAAGTTGAATTGAAAATTTGCGAATTTGATTTAATCAAGTAGGACAAGGCATTTCTCAAACTATAGGACAACTTGTTCGAGCGACACTGTCGATTCGTTCGGGCGACCATCGTCGACTTAATTTTTGTATAAATTGACCTTCTAACTTCGTTTTTCAGTAAAAAGACCTCAGAATTTTACTCTACGAAAACTGCTTTGGTAGAAACATTTTTCTTCTCACTTTTGAGAGTTTTGGCTTTGTTTTTAATTCACAAAACATCCCATTCTTTATGTGAATTGTTTTGGAACCCAATAGCACAATTTTCTGAAAATTTTCTTGTACAAAAGATCTCTAGTACTGATCTAGGTGCCACTTGAGGGAGGTTCTAGGTTGACGTGATTGCGTGTCAAAAGGATTACTCGTGGGCATTCCTGGGCTGACTGAACTGCTATTCTTGTGAAGTTACTGCGGAATTCCATTATTGATTTCACTTGTAATCATTATGAGTTTTATTTGTGATATAAAGGGTTTTACCCGAAAGAGGTTTTTTCCTGAAATATGTGAGTTATCAATTCATATTTGTGTGTGTTGGCAAAATCCACTACACCCTAGATGCATGTTTTAGGGTTGAATAAAATTAGCTAAAAATTAACTCCAATTAAATAAGTTTAAATTGAAAATTTGTGAATTCGATTTAATCAAGTATCAAACGATGTATCTTCGTCTTCAACATGATCTATGACTTGACGTAATATTGGTATGGATTGAGTTTTATCTTTCGTAGATTTTGTTGTAAGTATTGGAATATTGTTCTAAACTAATTTTTATCAAAACGAGGCATTTTCAAACAGTGTTTGAACATCGTTTCAAACATTAAAAAATATTTTATTTTTATCAGTCTCATTAAAATGAGATTTACATCTCGTTAAAAACGACTTGCTTATGTCATTTGATATGTCGTTTGATGGCTTACTTCTAATATGGTTCAAATGAAGGCATACTATTTTAGTTTTTGAAGGTTATTTGATGGGTCGTTAGACGGTCTCTTCTAACAAGATAGACATATCGCTCGAACGACCTAATGATCTCTCGCTAATGACTTTTCACCTACCTAAAAATATGTGTCCGCCTATAGATACCTGGTTCGTGGAGATTTTTTTTAAAACTTTTGATTGACGAAAACTGCAGACCTGCTGGATTTAGTCTCTACGTTTTATAGGGTAAAACTTGTTTTGATTCACAAAATCAATCCCATATACTTTTTTGAATCTTCTTTGAAAACAAAATCACTTTTATGTTGAAGTTAACCTTGTAGAGAAAGAGTCTCTACTACTGCTCTTATGGTTCTTGAGGGAATCATTATTGACGATTGCGGTCATTGTGGGTTCTCCAGGGAATTCATTACTGAAGGAAGATTGCGATCTTTGTAATTCTCATGGGAACTATAGCTAAAGAAGAAGACAGTCACTTGTGGGAGATTAGTTGGGCAAATTTCTCTAATTGTATTTGTAAGTTGCGATTTACAAAACTATTAGTGAGATAAGAGTTTTTTTCCCTTTGATTTTGTTTCATGAAATTGACATTTACTTGCATAATTGATTTGAATCACATAGTTGCATGTTTAGGGTTTAATAAAAATTAGAATTTGTATGTGGGTTTGACATCAAATTAAATAAGTACAATCCGTCAGAAAATAGGCGCACTCTAAATAAATGATTTATTTCTAAATCATTTATTATTGTAAGGACATTGTCCGTCATAATTTAGTATGTCGTATACCGCTACAAGTTGCTACAAGTCATTGAATGATTGAGAAGCTTACATCTACAAAGACGAATCCGAATTTCAAGAAGACTTTAACATTCAAGCCCAACAAGGATGAATTTGGTCAAATGTGTTTAATTTCCATTTACATTTTACATTAAAAGTGTTGGGATATTTTTTATAAAAGTTAAAATCATTTTTGAAATTTTAATAAATGGTTTTTATTTTTCAAAAAACATTTTATCATAAAAGTTTTGGATAAATATCTCCTGATTATGTGAACAGTTTTAAGATTTAAGGATTACAAATTATTTCAAACTTTAAAAGTCTTTTTACGGGGATCAGTGACTGTCTTTCAAACGACGTCACATCTTGTTCAAACGAAATGGAGGTTCACTCAAACGACATCGCATGTCGTTCAAACGAGAGCGTTATTTTCAATCGACATGTCACCGCCTAGATTTTTATTATAAATAAGGGTGTCACGCTTCTATTTTTCGTGTGGAGAAAAATTGGGTTTTGACAGAATACATTTTTCTATTATTCTCCAACACATTTGAGGGTTCATAACTTTTGTATTACAATTCACAAAATCCCAAGTACTTTATGTGAGTTGTTTTGTGGAACCCAAAACATAGTTTGTCATTGTTCTTACTTTGTGGGGGATCTCTACAATTGAGGGTTGCATGCTATTGTAGAGTGAGTCTCGAAAAAATTTGTGACTGCATGTCATGAGAGAGTGTTGCGGTGTTCTTGGGTTGAAGAATGGACTGCGGTTCATGTAGGTTCGCTGGTGTGGACTTATTGTCGAAGACATCGATCGATGCCTACGGGTATTCGAATGTCAAATTGTATTTCATTGTAATCCGTGTAAGTTGCGATTCACAATTACAATAAAATAAAAAGGTTTTGCCTAAAGGGGATTTTTCCTAAACTTTGTATTGCATATTTTATTTTTGTTGGTTTGACACTGCATGGACCTTGCTATTTGAGTTTAAGGGCTGAAATGATTTGATTCATTAATTGACTCTAATTAAATAACTTTGTGATTGGAAATTGCGCAACTATTTAAATGAGTATCATACACATAGGGCTTTTTCAAATTGGTATTAGAGTAGGTTACGTTAATTTATCGCGTATTCCTATTTTCCGCAAGAAGTGTGTGATATTGATTTTTTTGAAAAATCTGATTTTTAAAAGTTTGTCGCAATGTTTCGATACTAAAACTTATATAGTCGGTTGCCAATTTTTAACGGGTCTAATTATGCTTACTAGAAAGACCAAATGAAATCCTATTTAAAAGCAATCGATGAAAGATTTTGGGTCATTTGTGAAAGAGGCTGGATTCCTCCCAATGTCACCGCAAACAATGTCACTAATTTAAAACCCGTGTCAGACTAGACTGAGGATGAGTGTATGTGGAGCACTTACAATTCATGAGGGCTTAGTGAAATTTTCATACACATCACCCCTGACGAGTTTTGACGTATTATGACATTCACCATGTCTAAAGAAGCGTGGGATGTTTTGCAACTCATCCATGAGGGCACTAATGCGGTCAAAGAGTCAAAAATTGAAAATTTGACCACTCAATTCAAAATTCAAAAGACTTTAGGATCGCTGCCAAAATGTTTTATCCCTAAATCAATTGTTTCGAATACCTTAGGAAATTTGAATCGTATGAAATTAGAAGAGTTGGTAGGATACCTACAGACGTACGAAATTGACATGTTTCTCGACACTGTCAAACCTAAGGATAAATGGATAGCTCTTAAAGCCCAATCTAAGAAAAAGAAAGTGAGTTTTGTGAGTCTGAGTCTGAGGACAAGTCTGATTTTGACATGGATTTGCTTGCAAAGAATTTTAAAAAAATTCTCCCATTTTTGAAATAAAATTCTTCCAATAAAAGATTTTCGGAGGAAAATAAAAGGAAAGACAAGGCCAAAGATATCGGTGAGAAAGAGAAAGAGAAAGAGGGTGAAGGAAATTTTGAAAAATTAAAATGTTTTTAGTGTGAGGGGAAAGGTCACAAGTTATTTGAGTGTCCCACTAGGCTCAGGAGAGAAGGCAAGAAAGTTTCTATGCCAGTAACCCTGAATGGTAGTGAGGAAGATGTGAATGATTTCGAGGATGAATCTTCACAAGGAAAGTGTATTTCCCTTTTATCCTATCACGAGAGCACACCAACTTTGTCCCACTACGATGAGGACACTTCTTCACATGTTACCCCCGAGGAGATTTTGAGTGTTTCTAGCGAGTCTGAGAGCGAGGGCGCTAGTGATGATGAGAGTGAGCTCCAGATTGCATTTCTTGAGTTGTTCGCTGAGACCTTAAGGACTAAAAAATTGAATAACAAGTTGGGTTTAAGGGTGAAAGATTTGGAGAGAGAGATTGATAGTTTGAAGGAGTTTGAGGCAAAGGCAAGTCAACTCGAGAAAGTGAAGGTTTCTTTGAGTGAGGAGTTGATTGCTTTGAATAGGGAAAAGAGTGAGCTCATAGCCCGCATGTCACAATTAGAGACATATCTTAAGCATGACCTGGAGGCTAAATTCACTTTAGAGAACGCATCTAAGAAGGTGGGAAAGATGGTTCTCAATCCTATTTTGGGGAGTGGTCAGAGTTTAGGAATAAGCCATGACGGTGCGTCTACTTCTTTTATTGCACGCGAGTCGGTTCCTACTTTAGCGTTTGATACCCATCAACCCAACCCACCTAGGTATCCCGTATCTGTTAGGAGAGTTCGTAGGAGATGTTTTGAGAGAGGTGTTCCTAGGCCAATTTATATTTTCTCCCATTGGAAAAAGAGAGGACACCTTAAGGAGTTTTGTTTTAAATTGGACTATGTGTCACGCTTTGCTCATACACATGTTTGCACACATGCACCCACCCGTGATACTTTTCTTGCACATAATGATAGAGAGTTTTCACATATTAGAGAGCAAGTAAAGTTTTTGTTCAAGACTTCTTATGATTTGATGGATTTGTTTCAAAAGATGTCACCGTCTTTGAAAAACTCCACCGCACCTATCAGTTGAGGTCTAGACATGTTTGCTAGCATAGGTTGTTTTGCATGATATTATCTTATGACAATTATTAGTATGTACCATTTGCTTCATACTTAGTTAATTTTTTGTTTGCTTTTCTTATTTTTGGTACTGTTTTAGCAATGTTTTGGTTCTGTTTGCCCATTCCAGGAACTGTTTTTATGAAATTTTCTCACCGGACGAAACTACATGATATTAGAATAAACTGGGAAAATTTCTTTTTTCTCGTTCTAATGAGAATACAGGTCGCATGAAGTCTTCTCGCGAGATCCTATGTCGTCCAAACGATAAGGAATCTCGTTCGAATGACATGTTGAGATTTCTAGAAATTTCTAATTGCAGTCCTCTGGTTCATATTGATATTGTATTTGGTACTGCTGGGTAGTTTCTTAATAGTGTTTGAAAAATTCAAAAAGATTTTCTTTTTTAGAAAAAATTGAAAAATGCAAAAAGGGTTTTGTTTTTTGTTTGCACCTTTTATGATTGCACACTTTTAGGATGACTAAGTCATAACTTCATGCCATATCCATGTGAGTGTTTGATAGTGTTTTGAGACAATTTGTTGTGTCATTCACGTGCTTTACAAAGTTTGGAGTATTTGAGATGATATAGTGTTACTACCTACATGATTGAATCTATTTGTCCTTTATTGCACACATGCACGGATTTTTTTTTTACTTTTATGCTTGTCTATCACTTATTGGTTGAGTGTTTTGATCTCAATTCTGTCTATACAACAAATCAAATGCGATAAAACGTGACAAAAAGTAGTGCATGATACAAACCGTTTGTGAGATTGTGTGTTTTGGAAAAATGGGGAAGGTCTACGAAAGGTAATCATTTATCCTTTTCAATTAAGCCACCATTTAAATGGACCTAAAAAAGTGAGAAATTAAAATTTATCTGGGGTCCAATGAGGTTTAAAAGAGCTCGAAAAAAAATTAAAGGCAATAAAAAGAAAATTATGCCAAAAAAATGGGCTAATTTTTTTTGTTTCATCACCTCATCAGAAAAAAAAAATCATTATCTTTTAATGAGGAAGTTTGGATGGAATTTTCAACGGTTTACACGTCCTTGAAATTCATGAAACAACATTACATAATTTTGGACGTTATTGGTATGGAAATCATTTATACTTTGATTTGTTGATATGATTAAGATGATGCTATCTAATTTCAACAATTTTACACCTAAGGACTATTTCGATGTTCATTCATTAGGAGTACACTTATGCATCTTGCACATATGATATGATTGAGTTGATTTTCCTATCGAATATGTTCACACCCATTCATTCCGTTTCCATGATTTGGTTTCCTTAGTGTAAATTCATGGTGTGTGATTTTTGTAACATCATTTTTTGCATTTTTGTATAAAATGTGATTTATCCTTTTCCTTGTCTATTTCGGAAAAATAAAAAGGGGGAGATCGAATTATGATATTATGGGGGAGTTTATATATTGGGAAGATTTGATTATGTTTTCATGTTTATGCTCGATACGTCACGAGGTTTTTTCTTTGCCTCATGTGTGTAGGTACAACTGAAGATTTTTTTGATTGCACACCTTGATGAGAAAAGCTTGGAGTTTAAAGAATTGATTGTTGAAGAAAAGTTTGAAGACTTGTCAGTTTATCTTTACACGTTTGATTTTTGGGAGGGTAGATAGGTTATTTGAGTTTGATAATTCAGACATTTTCATTTTGTACCGGCATAGACATATGGGGAGATTTGTAAGGACATTGTCCGTCACAATTTAGTATGTCGTATACCGTTACAAGTTGTTACAAGTATGAATTTCAAGAAGACTTCAGCATTCAAGCCCAACAAGGATGAATTTGGTAAAATGTGTTTAAATCCCATTTAGATTTTACATTAAAAGTGTTAAGATATTTTTTATAAAAGTTAAAATCATTTTTGGAATTTTAATAAATGATTTTTATTTTTTAAAAAATATTTTAACATAAAAGTTTTGGATAAATATCTCCTGATTCCTTGAATAGTTTTAAGATTTGAGGATTCTAAGTTATTTAAAACTTTAAAAGTCTTTTTAAGGGAATCAGTGACTATCGTTCAAACGACGTCACATCTCGTTCGAACGAGATGGAGGTTCACTCGAACGGCATCGTATTTTGTTCGAACTAGAGATGTTTTCATCTGACACGTCACGGCCTAGATTTTTATTATAAATAAGGGTGTCAGGCTTCTGTTTTTAGTGTGGAGAAAAACTAGGTTTTGACATAATACATTTTTCTATTATTCTCCAACACATTTGAGGGTTTATAACTTTTGTTTTACAATTCACAAAATCCCAAGTACTTTATGTGAGTTATTTTGTGTAACCCAAAACATAGTTCACTATTGTTCATACTTTGTGGGGAGATCTCTATAGCCGAGGGTTGCGTGCTATTATGGAGTGAGTCTCCATGAAGTTTGTGACTGCATGTCATAAGGGCGTGTTGCGGTGTTCCTGGGTTGAAGACTGGACTGGAGTTCATGTAGGTTCGCTGGTGTGGACTTATTGTTGATGACATCGATCGACGCGCGAGTATTCGAGTGTCAAACTGTATTTCATTGTAATCCGTGTAAGTTGTTATTTACAATTATAGAAAAATAAAAAGGTTTTCCCATGAGGGTATTTTTACTAAACTTTGTGTTGTATATTTTATTTATGTTGGTTTGACACTACACGCACGTTGGTATTTGAGTTTGAGATCTGTAATGATTTGATTCATAAATTTACTCGAATTAAAAAAGTTTGTGATTGGAATCTGCGCAACTATTTAAATCAGTATCATACAGATAGGGATTTTTCAAATATTCACCCAATGTGTCATGCAAGTCCCCTATCTATATGATTTTCACACTATGCGAAATTGAAATATTTTGTGAATTTCAAAAGCAATAGACAACAATACAATTTATTCATGAATTACGGGTGTTTATACACATGTATGCTTATCTTTAATATTTATATAATCTAAGGTTTGATGTTTATTAAAGTTCTCGATTCCAGAAGAGATAAATATTCGACCTTAGCATTCATATCATGCATGTTTTGGTTGCCTACGAGTCCATTTATATTATTAAAAACTAGGATGTTGATATCGTATATTGTTGCATACATATAATTTTTTATTTAATCATTATGATTCGGTAGCCTATAGGTCGAATTATAATAATTGAACACAAATTAAGTGGTGATATATATTTTGGGAAGGCAATAATGCTCATCAAATGCAGATGCCATAGTTTCTTTAATTACAATATTATTAATTAAGTTTATGAAAATATAAACATGAATAAATTAGTTCATTACCCATGCGATATTCAATGAATATAGTTGAAAAATTTATTGATTGGTGTATGTAGGTCTTTACTTAATATAATATCCATATTATGAAATATATGATATTCACCATAGTGACACAACTAGAATGACAATGAATATTAAATGTAAAGATGATGATAGCAGTAACTTGTGATCCTTACAATTGTAAATATATTAACAGGGTCTATTGACTTTAAATCCTCAAGTGAGATTATTCCTTCCAGGGAATTGATTTAAAGTGATTGAATGAATATAAAGATCACATACATTATCAAAGTATGTGAAAATAAGTTTTCCACAAATATGGTGTACATTGTAATATCCCATGTTTTCATGGATTAAATTATTACTTATAAAGTGCGAAATAAACTAATAAATGGGACTAATTACTAATTGTGTGGTTTAATAATAATAAATTGATATAATTTAGATAAGAATTAAAATTTTCATGTGGTATGATTTTTGAAACAAGTGTTTAGAATAATTAATTTGTGTTATTAATCATATGATTAGGGACTATGTGTACACGCATAGAATAATTAATTGAATAATTTATCAACGTCATAAGGTATTACGGTATGTTATAGGTAGTATAATTTAGACTAGAATTTGGGTGACAAGATGTTCGTTTATGTATTTCTCCGCTTTATATTATAATCGAGGGGTAAGTATACCCACGGGATGAGTTTCGGATTAATTTCGGTAGTAATTTGGGCCCATTTGGGGGCTTAAAAATAACCATTTAATGGAGGTTCAAAAATTTAAGTTTTTAAGTGGTATTAAGAGTAATTAATTACCATTTTTCTAAGGAGAAGCAAACCCTATCATCCACGGGTCTTGGGGGAGAAGAAGAGAAAAGTCCAAGGAGTACGAACCACCAGGATTCGAGGCTATCACTTTTAAGGAAAGAATATCTTGTAATCTTCACTATAAATATGTAACTGATTTAGAATATGTGTTTCACCTTTTGAAATCTGAGTTTTGAAGCATGTTTAAAGATTAAATTAATTGAGTTTGACTATAAAATGATTTGGGTTAATTAAAGGATGTTATGAATCGGCCCTGCATTGAATACTTATACCTTAATGATTAAAATGTGAAATTTATGGATTACATGATGTATATCTAAAATATAATTGATATCTTATAATGAAACTTCATTGTTAATAATTAACCCTATGTTAATTTGAGGTTTAAGGATGGAATTAGTAATGAACAAACCCTAAGATGATTTAATAATGAGTTATGTTGAAAAGTTTGAATCTTTAAGTTTTAGTCTTGTATTTAATGTTCTTGAACCCTTATGAAAGTCTAAACAGGTCTAAAAACATGTTCCCACGCTTAGATTTTGATTTGGAGCTTTTGAGACATTAATGGAAGTTTGGGGAAGTAAGCCTTCATTTTTAGGCAAATCTGGGCCTTTTTCCAAGTGCGAATTAATTCGGCCAACTGAGGTCACATTGGGGAATGGACTATGTAGCTATCATGAGTTAATTCAAGTATATGAGAGGCTATCCATATCAAAGATGATTGGCAAAATTCAGAACTTAGTTTTATTAGTTTATAAACTAAAAGACAAATTGTGTAACTTTTATTAATGTAGAAGAATGATTAATACCTTAATTAATTGTACCATCTAATGTTGTGGATTAGATTAAATTGGGTAGACGCACGAGAGAGTGGTATCCTATGGTCGTGTGTACCCATTGAGCTTGGAGAGTAACTAGTTAAAGTGTTTGGGATATTAGTTTAGGTTTTGAGAAATTTTAGGCCATGAAGTTAATTTAATAATTAAATGAGGAAACATATATATACGTTACGACATGGTGTGTGTATATATATACAGAGATAAATGTACTCATAGTAAATAGACGCAATAAACAAGGAGTTGAATATAATAAGATTTAAGAGTTAATAAACATAAGAATATAATGAATAATCCAGTATTTAGGGTTTTAGATGATTTGAGGTATGCTTGAGTGTACACGGCATCCTACTTGGTTATATATGTTCAATACGGCTTTGAGCGATAACAAACCTAATTGAGATAATGATATACACATGGGGTTTTGGATATTTTTGGAACACCTGAGTGTATGAGTTATCCAATATATATATATGCATTGATTATGTGAACATACCTTTACTCGTGGTGAATCTATCGGTAGTGGTTCAATATCGTGACCATGTGCTACGCACTGGCTGAGATATTCTGGAAGTAGTGAACATCATTATTTTAGATCATACAATCACGGGTCATCGCTTCGTTATGAGAGAAGGTTGTATGAATTTATCCACCGACATGGTTTGGGTATAGTCCATTAGTGGTGTTACTATGTAGTTATCGCCCGAGTGTTTATTTGTGTGTTTTGCTTAATCCCGATATGTGCTGGATTCCTATGGACTTGTCGATAAAGGCACGAGACAGACACCGAAGGTAGTGGCCTTCGTGTGATGTAATAATAAATGAGAAAGAATTAATATAGTCGAATGATAGACAATTGATAATGAACCCTATGCCATGTTAAATACTTTATGTGGTTTACTTTTATTTTCCTTGTAAGTGACATTCTTGGGTTGTATTCTTATATGTGTAGTTACTTACATCCAATTTTCAGGTTACATAGTTGTTGTTTATACTTTATGGTAGTTTGGAGAAGAACATATCTAATTAAAAAGATATTAAAACAAAGAGAGCATTACTTTTATGAGACTGTAAATATATTAATGAAAATATATGCTAGGGCCTTGGGGTGAAATCTTATTTAGGTAATTAGTAGCATTCAATGTTATTTGTTATGGTCCCTTTTTATTTCTTAAGCAAAAAGTGTTTTAAGGATGATAAAAATAATTCCTCTTTTTTATGAAAACCCTTTTTCCAATTTTTTAATTGGCACTAAGTTGTGAATAAATTTTAACTTAACCAAATTTTATCTTGATTAATACTAAACATCCATCTAGTGATTAAAGCCAGTATAATAAAATAAAGAATACTCACAATGCCAGATGTACGAGGAAAACCACAGCGGAAAAAACCTCGGACGACCCAAGCTAGAGAATCACTATGAATGTGGAATTACAATGAACAGACACTAGTCTTACTCAATGACTCAATACCCATGAGACTTGATGCTCTTCTGATCTTAAACCACTCCTATCACAGTGCCCACATAGAAAGTACTTATTCCACGATACCTCTCCACAACACATGCATCCATGTATGTCTTTATGTCCACTGATATGGCTTGTATTGTCTACGATGTTGAAACCGGACTCCACCTAATCTTCACTGCAAAACCAACAATGTTCAAGCGTAAAACAACTCTTCTTGGTTCCATAAATATCACTATAGTATATATTAATGATAACTTAGATATTTGAAACTATAAGAATGCATTTACTTTGTAAAACCTTAGAAAACTTATGTGCAGAAGCGTACTGGTTCGTAAATAGTTTTTTACAGAACGCACAGTTATGAAATTTGATGGAAACACACCTATAAATATTTTTCCTAAGGCGGTGACTTGATCGAATAATGGAAGCTATCGCTCAAACGAGATGACCATGTCGTTCGAACAACTGTAGCATCTAGCTTCAATGACTGTGAATGTCTCTTAATGTCATTTGAGCGATGCGCGAATTAAAGTCCCAATAAAACTCTTCTCTAATCTGTCCTTATAAGATTTAAACGAAGCGTAAAACAATTCAAACACTTATAGAACATTTTAAAAACATTTATTTAATGAAATATCATCCTTATCCTTATAAAAATTAATTACGAGTCTCATTAAATTTATGCATGAATAGCTGAGTGATCTCGAAATGCAATTAAACTTGAAGACGAATAAACTTGCACCAATTAAACATTGGCATAAATCATTCCAATAAGCTTTGACGCAACGTCTTCAGTTAAACTTCAACACATCATAGTCTATGTGGGATCGTGATAATAAAAATACGACCTATGACTCAAACGTGTTTTGTTTGGGAATAAGTCAAAACTATACAATTGAGTCAATTGCAGCTTTTGTCCTTACAAGTTGTTCGGTACGTGATAATACATAATTTTCTAGAGATAGAGACCTTTAGTTAAGTTACGCCTTGGGTTGGGACATGCACATAGTATATCACTTAGATGATATGTGAGGTACTTATTGAATGTGAGGGCAGATGGGTGACATATTATTGTAAATTATTCGCATGATTTATATGATTTATTGGAGATATTCTTCAAACTTTAAGGCGCTGGCCCAAATTTATATAAAAAAAATCTCCCTGAGGCATTATTTTTGTATAAATAAGTTAACATGGTTGAGATGTGTAACTTTAAGCTGTTACGATCCAGCTTGGTATCCATAGAGTTAGAGCCGCTAGTTCATTATAATTGTTCATATGTATTCAGATGAGGTTTCAGTGGTACTCTATTTTATTTAGTTGGGCAATTGTAATAACAGATATGCTATATTTGATTCATTTATTTTAGTTTAGTTATCATTCTTACAATCATTTGTTGAGTTTTTATTATGGATGGTTTTTATTTATTGTTGATGCTGAGAATGACATAGATTATTTTAGCACTCTTGGTATTTTGTGTCCATTCTAATCAACTAGGTGTGGAAAATCTAAGGTGTCACAATTGGTATCAAAGCATCTAGGTTCTAGTGTCCCTAGCATTTTTGTTGCGTCCATTTCATTTTCTACTGAGCATTCTTTGGAGTGTTGGAACCTGTAATAGTTTTTGTACTATGGTGTTATGATAACGTGGGTGTCAACATTATTCGTTGTAATTTTGAGCGTTGGTATAACTTGAGGAGTATTCGAGCTAAGAGAAGCATGGGAATGAGGACAATTGTGAGTTAGTGGTCAAGTATAGAGAGAGTGATTGGACAATGTCATTCACCACCGTTGTAAAGACGATTATGAGAAGTTACAGTACTTGGGAGTGCAGTCTATAACTTAAAGACTTTTATAGGCACAATATTAGTGAATGTGCTTCAAGTTGAGTCCATATTTGGAGATATTAAGGAGTTTGAGTTTTTGAGTGGCCTATTGAAGTTTTGGGCTCTATTTATGGCAGTATGGATTCTTATGGAAATTTAGGCAAATAAAATGACCTTATGAGATTTTGTGCACCTAAGAGAGAGGGTAATTGATTGCATTTTAACAAAATATAAGGATTTTGATGATAAATTTATCTATGGATTAATTCCAATTGGAGAATGGAATTAGTGTTGTGTTCAAATTTGAGCAAAGTTCATTTATGTTGTTAAACCATTTGTGATTAGGGTGATAATAATATGAGAGTGTTTGGACCTAGGTGTAGGGTCACTGTGTGGTTAAATAATATGATTTGGAGACTAGTTAGAAATAATTTGTAGTACACCCAAGTGAGTAGAAATCGTAGAGAGTGGTATTAATTTTCCTGTTGGTTTGAGTTGAGAGGAATCAATTAGAGATTTGTATGAGGATGGAGTTTTCTATGCATTATAGGCATGTATTTTATTGTTGTATGAATAAGTTTTAGGAACAAGTAAGTTCGAAGAGGATCAAAGAAAGATCATGTTTCGATTAAGGGTTATAATTGCAAATGTGAGATTGAGAGTCCCTTTATTAGAGACAATTGAGAGAAAATGTAAGAGGATGTTACGAAATAGAAAGTTGAGCGGAGAGAAAGATCTCCTAAGATGAATTATAATTTCAATTTTTATGACATCCCATGTATGGCAATATGGTTGGTAGGTGCTTAAATGTGGATTTTGGGTATGGTAGTGTAGAACCAAGGATGGTTCGATTGAGATTTGAAAATTTCTATGTAGTAGGCATTACTATCGGCACTGGGTTATAGCCGTGGGTTTTGCGTGACTTAGGAAGTAGCCAAATGTGTATATTTGTAGAGATCCTATAAACTAAGAGTTGAATTTACCAAGGTTTAATAGTTAATAAACCTAAGAATTTAAAGAATAATCCGATGTTTAGGAATATAGATGATATGGGGTACGCTTGGGTGTATACGGTGTCCTACACGATTATATATGTTCGATATGATTTTGAAAGATAACAAACCTAATTGAGATGACAATTCAACATTCGGGGATTTGGATGTTTAAATGTATGTGTTACCCTGTATTCACACACACACACACACACACACACACACACACACACACACACACACACACACACACACACATATATATATATATATATATATATATATATATATATTGTGTTGATTATGTTAACATACCTTTACTTACGGTGAATCTATTGGTTTGGGTGTGCGTTCAATATCAGGACCTTGTACCACGACCTGATTGAGATGTGATGGATGTAGTGGAGGTCATTATGTTAGATCATATGATCGATGATCACCGCTTCGTGATGAGGGAAGGTAGGATGACTTAACCCATCAACATTTTTCGAATATGGGCCGTTGGGGGTGTTGATGTATAGTGATCGACCCATTGTTTATTTGTGTTTTTTTCTTAAGTCCGTTAGGTGATGGGTTCATGCGGACTTATCGATAGAGGCACGAGACGGACACCAAAGGTAGTGGTCTTTGTGTGATATAATAATTAATGAGAAATAATTAATATAGTCTAATGATGGACAATTAACAATGAAACCTATGCTATGTTAAATACTTTTTGTGGTTTACTTATATTTTCCTTATGAGTGACATTAAGGGGTTGGTACTTGGGTTGTATTCTTATACATGTAGTTAGTTAAATCCCTTTTCAGGATACATAGTTGTTGTTTATCCTTAATGGTAGTTTGGATAAGAACACATTTAATTAAAAACATATTAAAAGAGAGTGACAATTACTTTTATGACGCTACAAATTTCTTCATGAAAATATATGTGTAGGCCCTGGGGTGAAATCCTATTTGAGTAATTAGTGGCATTATATGTTGGTTGTTCATTATATGATAGTGCTTATTTGTCTAGAGATAGATACCTTTATTAAAATTATGCCTTGGGTTGATACATGCACATAGTATTGCACTTAGATGAGAGGTGATGTACTTATTATATGTGAGAGTCGATGGGTGGCATATTTATTGTAAATTAGTTTCATGATTTATATTGATGTATTGGAGAAGTTCTTGCAACTTTAGGGCATTCGCCCAAATTTATTAAATGTTTCCCCCCAAACATTATTATTACATAAAGAAGTTAAAAAGGCTCAATGGTCATACTGCCAAAACTAGGAAACAAAATCGATTCGGCCTTAGTCCGAATTGATTCGATTTCTGAATCGATTTGTCCAAGGAGGAGAATTGATTCACTCAAATAGGTACTTCCTTCTCCAATTGAAATATCTAAGGGTTTTAATGATACCAAAATTAGTATCACCAGATCAAAGTGGTGAATAAACTCGCACCAGTTCAATAATGGCAGAAATATAGTAATACAACAATAGAGGGAGATGAAGAAAGAGGAAGTAACCACTAGAATTAAGTGGTTCAGCCTATTTAAGGCCTACGTCCACTGGGCAAGTGTGTGAAGTCCACTAATACAGACTCTAATGGCCTTAAGATACATGCACTCAAGCTTTCTTTCTTTAACAGTGAGTTTGACAGAGTTTGTCAGGGTTTTCGATATGTGATCCTTTTATAATGTAAAGGATGAAGTGTACTTATTGTGATTGGGGGTGTAATCCATGAAAAAATAATGCCACTTAAGTTATTTAAAAGGTTTAAGACAGTTTAAATGGCTCCAAACATTTCGTTTGAGAAACTCCATTTTTTACAAAACAAATACTAACACAAGATGTGTATAAAAAGTTATGAACGAAATATTTCAGTTAGGTGACCAAGTTTTGAAAAATAAAACTAAATAAATTCTAAATCAATACGCAACCAGACGATGATGAGAGGAAGATTAAACATGCAAGAACATGAGATTTTAGCATGGTAAAACCCACATCCATAGAGGTCTCTACACCTTAAAAGCAAAATCCACTAAAATAAAGTAAACAGACTA
This sequence comes from Sambucus nigra, assembly GCA_949130495.1. Taxonomy (NCBI): domain Eukaryota; kingdom Viridiplantae; phylum Streptophyta; class Magnoliopsida; order Dipsacales; family Adoxaceae; genus Sambucus; species Sambucus nigra. The sequence continues at coordinate 440,403,893 of OX422220.1, read as the reverse complement.
CAAGCTATATAACAACCTAAATACACAATCCAAACTAATCTAAGTCAAGAATTTTTACCAACTCCATTAGGAAATTCTGTCTTCTCTGAAGGCTTCGATGTTGTAATTGTTCTCCAAGCTTGATAACTCCTCCTCTGTTAGCTTTACGTTGACTATAAAAGTCAAGAATCTGTCTACTAGCACTTCTTTAGTGTTTTAGTGTGAAGTGTTTTGTGGTGAAGTGTCTAACACGTGCATGAAACATACACACACTTATACAGACAAATTTTCTTACAAATTACAGATATAGTCTAATATGAGTTTGGATTTCTGAATCTCAGTTTGTTGAAAACGTTAGACTTGTGATCTTTATTCTTTACCACAAATCGAGTGACAATGTTTCTTTTCAAAATAGCTAAGATCCTATATGCTTTCTTTTTATTTATATATACTTCTATTTCACAAAACATTAAATATGAACTTTGAAAGCACAAACGTCTCAAGATCTTCAACTAGATAGAAGTCAGTTTTTCTCAAAACTTAAAGAGAAAAATATTTGTTGGTAACAGGTTTAGAAAAACTTTTGAGATCAAAATAACCAACAAATAAAGATTTATTGAAAAAAGAAATCATCTTAAGAAAGTATAAGTGATTTATATCACAAATAGATTAGATCTACACTTATTATGAAGAGAAAATGAGATCCAAACTCGTGACAAGTTGGATAAGAGATTAAAGACCAAAGAGGAATGATTTTTAGACTGGAACAACTCTCAAACTCACAAGGTAAATTTTCTGAAGAAAATTTTCTGGTGTTTGGGTACAATTTCTAATTTCCCTCTCTTTCTTTTCTCTCTCACTCTCCTCTCTATTTTTCTTTCTCAACTATGAGGTGATCAAAAGATTGTAAATGTTAACCCTATGGTATCTATTTATACTACTGGATGGAAAGGTATGGAAGATCGAAGCAAAACAACGACTGAGATTGATTTTGTCTTAAATGATGTAAATCTTAGGGCTGAGAACACGCCGCAACTAAACATTCATTCATTGGTTCACTCAGTCGTCACAAGGATTGATACAAATACATGCAGGCTAGAGATTAATAATGATCGAATGAAATGATTGATTCTTAAGAATTTGAGTGTAAACAAACACAAATCTAACCGGTATAATATCGACATGTGTAAGTCCAAGATCAACAATAAAACACATGTTTTTGATGTTTAAACAATTCCATTTTGTAGCACACATTTCTTTGCCACTTTCGAATTCTACCTAGCCAAAGTTTTTATGAGATAAAAGAATCTGCAAATAGGCCCAAAACATTTTAAAACCAATTTTTAAATGTTTTAAAAATGTTTATAAATTTCTATAAATTATTAGAAAATTATTTTAATGGGAATTAATACTCACACACCTAAATTAATATGAATGTAACATTGAAATGCAATCCTAAGTGCAATGTTGGTATTATACCTTTGAGACTAACAGCGAAAATATCATGTAGAGTCTGAGGTTTTTGGTAAACTAGGGTATGACTCAAATTTTGTCACTATTTCCAAACTAGAAAAGCACTTATATAATATAGACTCAAGTGAGTCAAAGATATAAGGTGCTTCCATCTCCCCCTTTAGAAATATGAGACGAAATCTCCTTTGAGTCATCGAGGACTCGCAGGGATACTAAAAATAAGAAAATCGCATTCCTGTACAAAATTCTATCTACCCCATATCCTAGAAAAGAATATTACATTTCTCAACTAAATACAGACCAATACCCTAACAATATTTTGATAAAATGAGGTACTGATTTTTGAAAAATAAGATAACTATGATAAGGCATTTTAGTTGAAGTAATCAAAATAATGTCCAAGTGGACTAGAAGTTTCTACCCAATTTTGTCTCAAATGAACTAAGGGTAGGAACTAATATACATGAATAAATAAGCTAGAAAGAAGATAAATATTTGTCAACGCATAAATATTAACGAGTCACATCAAGTATCTTGTACATAACACATATATAGGAGGTGTCTTTCGTCATTTTTGAAACATCCATGCCCTATATCCTCAAAGATCAATTATTAGCATGAATATGACCTGATGATATTTATGTGAGGATAAACATTTATTCAAGAAATATCATGCTAATAGATTTCCATAAAGACTCAAATATGATATTATCTAAGGGCTTTGTGAACACATCAGCTAATTGCAGATCTGTGGGCAAATACATAATTTCCAATTACTTAGATTATACTAATTCATGAATAAAGTGATATCGAATATTAATGTGTCTTCTGCGAGAGTGCTGCACATGATTTTTGGAAATATTAATTGCACTTTGATTATCACAATAGATGCGCAACTTATCTTCAATTATGCCATAATCTTTAAACATCTGTTTTATCCAAAGTAATTGCGAACAACAACTTTTGGTTGTAATGTACTCAGATTCAGAGTTGGATAACAATGTACAATTTTGTTTTTTACTAGACCATCCTACACAATTATTTCCTATATAACAAAAGGCTCCGGACGTACTTTTATTGTCATAAGAACACCTTGCCCAATCAGCATCAGTGTAACCAATTATTGTGGTGAATGTGTCATTGGTATACCAAAGTCCTAAATTGACTGTTCCTTTAACATATTTAATGATTCTCTTAATGTGGGATAAATGACTCTCTTTAGGTGCATTATGATATCTAGCGTAGACACAAACAACATACATAATGTAAGGGCATGAAGAAGTTAGGTATAGTAAGCTTCCTATCATACTATGGTAAATAGTGGGATCAATAGATTTCCCATGTTCATCCTTATACATTTTTACAAAGGTACTCATAGGTGTCCTAACATCTTTTTCATTTTCTAGGTCGAATTTCTTAACAGTCTCTAAAGCATATTTGGATTTTGAAATGAATAAACCTTCTGAATTTTATTTGACTTGAAGTCCTAAAAATAATTGCAACTCTCCCATAAGAGACATTTGAAATTCTCCATGCATAAATTTGGAGAAATTTTCAACTTTTATTAAGGATGTAGATCGAAAGATGATATCATCTACGTAGACTTGGGCTATTATAATAGTTTTGTCAAAATGTTTAACAATAGAGTTGGATCATTACCACCTCTCCTAAAGCCGTTATTTAATAAAATCGTAGATAATCGATCATACTAAGCACGGGATGCTTGTTTTAGACCATATAAGGCCATTTTCAATCGAAAATGTGATTCGGATAGTGAGGGTCAATAATCCCTTTTTGCTGTTCTACATAGACTTTACTTAGTTAAAATACCATAAAGGCACACATATTTCACATCCATTTGGTAGAAAGTGAATTGGAAATGATAAGTTATTTCTAACAGTGGATGAACAGATTCAAGGCAAGTTACTGGTGAAAATGTTTCCTCAAAATCTATTCCTTTAATGTGAGACTAGCACTGGGTAACTAATCTAGCCTTATTTCTAATAACCATCCCAGTCTCATATATTTTATTTTTGAAAAACCAGTGTGTGCCAATAACTTTTTTATTTTCTGGCATGGGTACAAGATACCATACGTCACGAGCGACATATTGAAGAATTTCCTCTGGCATAGCACTTATCCACAAGGAGTCACTTAGGGCTTTATTTACGTTATTTGGTTCTACAAGAGACACACAACATGCATAATGAGCAATATTACGTAGATGGGATATTGGGCGAACATGCTCAGTAAGGTTAGCAACCACGATGTCTAAGGGGTGATCTTTAGAAACCCAATTAGGTACTTCGGGCATCTCAGTTAGTAAAGAAACATCTATCTCTGGGGAGTCACAATTTAAAATATTTTCAAACTCTTCTACGATAGTTGGTTATGTGGGTTTAATCTCAACATTAGTGTCACTAACAATCACATTAATGAACTCCATGAGGGTCTTGGTTCGAATATTATAGACACGATAGGCTCTACTATTGGGAGAGTAATCTGAGAAGATGGCTTTATCACTTATGGTTTCGAATTTGGATAAATGCTCTCTATCCTTATATACGTAACATAAGTTGCCAAAGGTTCTAAAATACTTTAAGTTAGGTTTCTTCCCATACTAAAGTTCGTAAGGAGTTTTCTTCGTATTTTTTCTGAGGTAGACACGATTAATGATGTGGTAGGCAGTCCTAACAACTTCTACCCAAAAATACTTAGGAAGGCTTTTTGCATGAATCATTACTCGTGCCATTTCTTAAATAGTCCTATTCTTTCTTTCAGCTATACCGTTTTGCTGAGGGGTTTTCGGAGCACTAAATTCATGTTGATATTTATTATAGGTAAAATATTCAGTTACCCCCAAGTCTTTAAACTCTCCACCTCGATCACTACGGATACGATTTACTTGAGTATCCTTTTCATTCTCAATACGTAGAAGAATTTTTAGAAATTATTGAAAAGTGTCGGACTTTTGTTTACGAAAATCTATCCATGTAAAGCGGGTAAAATCATCGACCATCACTAAGATGTAGTTATTTCCACATATACTAACCATTCTAATAGGACCCATCAGGGTCCATATGGATGAGTTTTAAAGGTTTAGAAGTCAATACATCTTTGACATTCCTATGTGGAGACTTAACCATTTTTCCTTCTTGGCAAGCCCCACAAACAATGTTTGATATAGGCATTATCATAGGAAGACCTCTAACTACTTCTTGAGAACACAATTTACCAAGGCTATCAAAATTTATGTGACCCAACCTATTATGCCAAATATCATTGTCATCCATTTTGAGAGTGTTACAAACTTATTTACTTTGATTAACTGTGTAACAGTTATCCAGAGTATGAAGGCCTATTGTAATCCAACACCATTTTCATTTAAAATTTTGCAATTATTCTTTGAAAATGTGATAGTATGGTTAGAGTCACAAAATTGTGATATACTAAGTAAATTCTCTTTTAGACCTTTTACTAGAAGTGCAACTTCTAAAGTAGGTAACCCGTTTTCATAAAGTGTCCCTTTACCAATGATCTGGGTTGAGACCTCATATCCAAACAAAACTATACCTTTGAAAAAGCTACTTTTATGTGAAAGTTTGGTATCATCTCCAGTCGTGTGTTTAGAACATCCTGAATCTAAATATCATCTAGATGTTGTTTGCTCAACTTTCAAATCACTTATCACGATATTACATTTCATTTGGGGTCTTAATTCATCCTTCCTAACCCAAATTTCTCTAGTTTTTAAACATTTGTGCTCATTAGCTCGAATAAAGTAAAATTTGTGAGCATTAGCCTTTTCTTTAAAAGATTTTTGCACAAATTGATTTTTCTCAAATTTCTGATCATTTGGTTTAGGCATGAATCTAGGATTTCCTCTAGTTGTTGATCTTTTAGTATTAGATTTTTTCTTCCTATTACGATAGTTAGACTTCTTATCTAGTTGCCTAGGAAGAATATAGTTATTTATGCCTTTCCTAGAGTACTTGAAGTTATGATAGACAGGTGAACTAAATACTGATTTATATAGACATTTAGAAAAACATTCATCAACAGAATGTCCATAGACATTGCAATATAAGCAATAAAGATGGCTTGTTGGAGGCGCATCCTTAGGAAAGCTGTTAAACATGAGTTTGCCTAAATGTTGGACTCTAGCTTTATTTCTAAGGATCACAGGTTGGGAAGATGATTCACATTTCCTTATAGGAAGACAGAAGTATTTAGCCTTATGTTCAACATTAATCTTAGAGGTAATGGCCTTACCAATGTCTATTTTTTGTTGTTTCAAATCAAAGTTATTTTTCAAGACTAGAAAATCTGGACAAGTTTTAATAGGTCTTTTGCCACTGGACACAAACTTAATAGTTTCAAGATTTTTCATTTGTTTGTTAGTACTGGGGAAAAATCCTATTCCATTTTTGTCATCAGAATTGGTTTTACTTTCAGTAACAAAGTCTTCAAAATAGTTTGAGTTATTTTTAAATTTTGCAAATTTTTTAAAGGCCATTGATGTCTTTTCTTTAGTTTGTTCCAATTCTAACAATGCCCCATTATATTTATTTTCTAGAATTTCATTTAATTCAGACAGTTCCTTGATTTTTTGAGCAAAAATCTTAGTCTCATTCTCATGATCTAGACATTGAGAGGTGTATTCTTCAGCATTCTTTTTGATCATTTGGCTTAGGGCTTCTATATTCTAGGTAAGGTCCTTGACTACTTTTTCAAGTTTAGTACTCTTCATGAGGGTTTTCGTGTATAGTATGTGAATATCTAGGAGGTACTCATTATCAGAGTCACTAAGTGTACAGTGTGCAGTGTCCCCTAGAGATTCATTTTTAGGACTCACACACACATTTTCATTGTCAATAGAACGTTCCCTTTGACTGAAGCACACGAAATTAGAAATACTAGTAGCATTCTCAAATAACAAAGCCGATAAACCATTAGGAATAATATCATTCAACATAGCATGGTTAGAAATACTACAATCATATTCAGTACTAGTCGTAGGCTTATTACTATAAATCATTTTGGTAAAGAATGAGATACAGGGGTCAAAAGAATTAGATGACTCATGCTCATAAGTTTCTAATTCACTTGAGTCATCTCAGGTCTTGCACAAATTAGACCTATTGTTTTTGTTATTCTTATTAAAGTTCACTCTACAATCATTTGCCATATGTTCGAATTTCCCACATCTAAAACACTCAACATTTTTGAGGTCTTTTCTAGGTGTTTTTTTTTTATCAGTCTGGTGTTTGTCCTATCTTTAATCATGAGGCCTATTATTAGAGAACTTGTAATAAGCAAGTTTGCCTTGTCTGTTTACTACTTTATTTCGAACTTTCAAAATTTTCTTAACCTCTTTAGACATTAAGGTAATGTGATTATCCAAATTGTCTAAATTATAGCCCTCATCAGAGTCTAAGTCAATATTAGTCAAATTGAACTCATGTTTTGTTAACTTAGAGGATAAGATAAGAGTAAAACTGGACTGTTTATTTTGAGTCGGATTTAATTGATTCTTAAACTCTAATTCCACTTCCACTGTCCTTAGTTTATTATTGAGGAGTTGAGGTGTTAAGTTTAGATCTTCCATCTCCTCAATGGCATAATGCTTGTTATTAAATTTTTGTGGAAGTGACCTTAGACTTTTGGAAACAATTTCCTTCCTATCATAGATAATTCCATTAGCATGAAGCTTAGTCACTATGTATGTTAATATAATTTGAAGTCATCAAATTACTCAGTCTCAGCCATGACCAAAATGTTGTACTATTGGATTAACATTTGGGTTTTTGCAGCTTTAACATATGTATCCCCTTCATGTGTAATCATTAGAGTTTCCCATGCTTCTTTAGCGGTAGTACAAAAATATATCCTCTTGAATTCGTGCTCATTGATAGACATGAATACGGCATTCTTGCCTTTATTATTATTAAGGGAGGTATATTTCTATTCTTTGGTGAATTCACTAAGCAGTTTCCTAATCCTCAAAATACTTCCTTATGCGGCTGGTTTAGTAGGAAAAGCCTATCCATTTCAATATCATCCTAGACATCGTCTCCCAATGTACCTTGGATGAAAGCAACCATCGTCACTTTCTAGTAAGGGAAGTTGGTTCCATCAAAGAGTGGGGGTCTGGATAGGTTACCTAATCTCTCAAATTTCTCGTTCATTGTTTTGTTTGAAAAAAAAATCCAGAAACTTAGGATCAAAAAGATTTTATAAAACCAAAGATCTAATAAAAATTGAAAAATATTTCCACTTAAGTTGTTTAAAAGGTTTAAGACAGTTTAAATGGCTCCGAGAAGTTTGTTTGACAAACTCTTTTTTTTTAGAAAAAAATACTAATACAAGATGTGTATAAAACGTTATGAACGAGATATTTTAGTTAGGTGACCAAGTTTTGGAAAACCAAACTAAATAAATTCTAAATTAGCACGCAATCAGTAGAGGATAAGATGAAGATTAACTATGAAAGAATATAAGATTTTAACGTGGTAAAACCCCATACAATTAGGGAAACATCCACGGAGGTCTTTATACCTCAAAATAAAAATCAACTAAAATAAAGTAAATAAATTACAAGCTATATAACAACCTAAACACACAATCAAACCTAATCTAAGTGAAGAATTTTTACCAACTCCATTAGGTAATTCTGTCTTCTCTGAAGGCTCTGATGATGTAGTTGTTCTCCCAACTTTGTAACTCCTCCTCCTTTAGCTTTACGTCGACTCTAAAAGTCAAGAATCTCTCTACCAACACTTCTTTAGTGTTGTAGTGTGAAAAGTGTTTTGTGGTGAAGTGCCTAACACATGCATGGAACATATACACACACTTATACAGACAAATTTTCTTATAAATTATAGATATTTTCTACTATGAGTTTGGATTTTTGAATATCAGTTTATTGAAAACATTAGACTTCTGATCTTTATTTTTTACCACAGTTCGAGTGATAACCATGATTTTAAAATAGCCAAGATAATATATGCTTTCTTTTTATTTATATACACTTCTATTTCAAAAAATGTGACATATGAACTTTGAACGCACAAACGTCTCAAGATCCTCAACTAGATAGAAGTCAATTTTTCTAAAAACTTGAAACAGAAAAAAGATTTCCTGGTAACAAGTTTAGAAAAACTTTTAAGATCAAAATAACCAAAAAGTAAGGGTTTCTTGAAAAAATAAATCATCTTAAGAAAATCTACGTGATTTATATCACAAATAGATCAGATCTACAGTTTCTATGAAGAGAAAATATATCCAAACTCGTGATAAGTTGGACAAGAGATTAAAGACCAGAGAGGAATGATTTTTCAACTTAAACAACTCTTAAACTCATTGGGTAAATTTCTTGGGTTTGGGTACGATTTTTAGTTTATCTCTCTTTTCTTTTCTCCCTTTATCTCTCATTCTTCTTCTTCTTTTTTTATTTCAACTCTGAGGTGATCAAAAGATTATTAAAGTTAACCCTATGGCATATATATATACTGCTGGATGGAAGGTTCTGGAAGATCGAAACAAAACAATGGCGAAGATTGATTCTGGATTAAATGATGTAAGTCTTAGGGCTGAGAACACACCTCATTTAAATGTGCGTTCATTCGTCCATTAAAGCGTCACCAGGATTGATACAAATACATGCAAGCTGTAGATTAACAACGATCGAAAGAACATGATTGATTCTTAAAACTGTGAGTCTAAACAAACACAAATCTAACCGATATAACAATAACACATGTAAGACCAAGATTAACAATTAAATGCGTGTTTTTGAAAGTTTAAAAAATTCCATTTTGTACCACACATTTCTTCGTCGCTTTCGGATTCTACCCAGCCAAAGTTTTTAAGAGATAAAAGAATTTACAAATAGGCCCAAAACAGTTTAAAACTAATTTTTAAATGTTCAAAAATCCTAAAAATTATTTTAATGGGAATTAATACTCACGCACCTAAATTAATATGAGTGCAACATAGAAATGAAATCCTAGGTGTAGTGTTGGTATTATACCTTTGAGACTAATAATGGAAATATCATGTAGAGTCTTAGGTTTTTGGTAAACTAGGATATGACTCAAATTTTATCACTATTTCCAAACTAGAAAAGTGCCTAAATAATATAGACTCAAGTGAGTCAAAGATATAGGGTGCTTCATGCACCTCGAAGCATGTAATCGTCATGTGCATGAGGAGGCTCCCAATAATTAGTTGACACTTGTACCTCACATGTGTAATCATCATGATGTAATATTCCATCATGCGAGGGGATAATTTTGTTGTAACCGACTTGTGCATGCTGGATTTGTCATCATGGAACTTTGTACTACTCGTACTATAGATGTTGTCTGGAGGGGTCTCGTCTAGGCCGAGTACAAAACCCCAACGCAACCTTGTTCGATATTCTAGTGGAAGAGTAGTCTCAGCTGAACACGTCAGGACGAGACGTGCCATATGTTATATTACCAGGTCTCGACCGAGATTGCGGACGAGACATGTCTTTGTTGATGAGACGTTATCCTGGAGTCTCGGCTCAAACCAAGGCTGAGAGCATGGATTCACGTGGCTAACCCTGTTCCAAAAGAGCCCTGGTATAGCCTAAGTGGGGTGCTTTTGAACTCGGCTGTGGACACTTGGTCATATCAAGTTTCACTATTTTTTTTCTCCAAACCCCCATGATTTGATCTCATTCACCCAACCAAGAATAAAAGACATTATACCAACCCAGCACATGATTTCGAACGTTTTATAATCATCAAATCATCACAAAACAACAACTAGTTTGAATTAATTCAAGATTTTCCTCCAAAAACCCTAGTTTACCATTTTTTTTCATCAAGAACATATATATAATTCACATTTCTTCACATTTTGATTATCAGTAGTTCATCAAATTCGTCTTCATACATAAGGTATTCAAACCTAAAATTATTTCATCCTAATACATGATTGAAATCTCTATCTTTGTCATCAACATTCATATAATTAAGATTTTAATTTTCCTACACTAACATGGATAATGCATCTACTCTAAATTCAGCAAGATAAATACTTGCCACTAAATATAGGTCTGAATCAATGTGACTTGATGGTGTGGTTGTGTTCCTCTTACCTGATCTACGCTCCAGTGGAGTTAGGTTGTAAAAGGTGCAACAATGGTGGTTCTAGCCTTAGGGAGTATCTCTCCTTCCTCCTCTAATGGCCTCTTTAAGTTTTGAAGATTCTAAACCTAATGGACTTAACCTAACATTGATATACACTTAGAAATTTTCCTAGGTTTAATTCCCTTCAAATTCTAAAAGACTAAAATACCCCTACTAGGTGTCGATTTGACCAAAATGTTCCCCGAAACTCAAATTAAACCCCGAGTAGACATTTCTGACTATCTAGACCCTTCTAGACACATTGGCGCACTCAAAATGATCGTATGGGTGACTTATAAATATCTTGATTTTTATTTCAGTAAATTAAGTCCCGACATGACTGGCACACACGTCCCGACTAAATTACTATAACTATTGTATTTCCCACTCACGACAATTTTAATATATCCTTATCATCATTATTATTACTCATTCACTATGTAATATTCAATATAAATAAATATTAATCCTTACCTCGCTAAATAATATATATTTTAATGGATTAATTCTCCAAATATAATTTAATTAATCATAATATAAAAATTAGTAAAATTACTGGGTGTTACATACTTTCCCACTAACAACGGAATTTCTTTTTGAAATTTGGGAAAAGAATATGTGGTATATATAACTCTGTATATTTGTTGCCATTCTCACCTTCACGTCCCTAAATAGACTCATCCGCAACAATATGCTCCATGATACCACTTTAACTTCTTGCACACAACTACATTCGAATGTATTCAGAATAGTTACTTGCAATACTATTTTGGCATTTCCACTATACACACACCAATGGTACCCTTTTGGTCGGAGGACCAATCACTATAACCCACGATTAGTGACCAGTCTATTAATCCTTAACATGTTGATATATTCACATATTCTTACGGTCTAATTTATAATGACACACAAAACTATCATAAATTGGATAATTATGTCTGAAAAGACAAGCCTATACTCCATTGGCTCTATCATCCCTATGTTAGAAAATGCCTCATTTCTATAGGTACCAATTTCGCTTATTGTCTTACCAAGCCATCTCTCCTTACGTGACACATCATTAAAAAATTTTGACTACTCGTGTTAAGCCTTAAAACTTTGGTTCACATCAACGTACTCTCACTACATTTTTGAACTATACAAAAATGATGAGGATTAACTTAATCATGGTCGACGGAACATGAATCACTCCATGTCCAAGAAACTTGTTACTTTCCCATTATCTACTATCCCAAGGGTGAGTAAAACAAAGTCTGCTTATGATGCCTTAGAAGTCATTTGTCAATTAAGGTCCTACTATGAGTCATCACATGCACCTTTACCAGTTGCAGTTAGTATCCCCAGTTACTTCAAAAATCCAAAACATGATTCACACATTTTTCCACATTCTATGTCATCCCTCCCGACTATCCATTGGCCTATTGTTAACACGTCTAGCTCAAGATGCAACTCTATTCTCATCTCCTCCTGACACTCCCTATTCAAGGTCGGGCTCAAGTGTATCGTCCTAATTATAACACTACTGGGCAGCACATTATGCTGGTTCATTTATGATCTTTAATAACACGTTAGGCACACTACCCGGTAATATAAACACCCCAAACTAATACTGATTATTTTGTTCATGGATAATTAGCTTCACATCCCATAGAAAATCCTACCCACTCCGTGATTTTGGATAATCCAATAATGAACTTTACCAATAGCATTTCCATTTTGTCCCTAGAATCATCAATCTATCACAACATTCGGATGGGTAGTATCAGACCAGCCTTTTCCTTTTTTGAGTGGAACACTTGGAGACAACCTCACTATGTCTCACTCAACCCGAAATCAACACATTTAACACATCACGCCACATGGAACATATTACTCCCCCTTTTCTACGATATAAAAATCATGGTCTGTGTGTTTGCTCTAAAGATGCATACTTCTTAGGACCTTTTTACGAATGTTATAATTTTACCAGCCTATCTATGCACGAACATATCAACACATATAACGGAGTCAAAATTTACTTGTTCCTGATGTATTTTGACTCACCTTTCAATCCACCTCGATTTTGGGAGTTTTCTCATGATATACACACGTCAGCCTCTCTCTTTTGCTCGAACGTAATTCAGCCTCTCCTACCACTCCACTTGTTTTTCTGGCTGTCCCATAGATATATTTAGAACATTTTCCTAAGCGTCCTTATCATAGACGATTTCAAAATTGAAATTAACCAAGTCCCCCATACACCCTATACCCCATGCACAAGTACACAATCATCTCTAACATTCCTCACGTAACCTACTTATCTCAAGTCCGACCCTACACTTTTATTGTGACTATACCGTATGGCTAACCTCAGTTACCATACTAAAATGATTTAATTCCACTCGATACTAACCCACCCATCAACTAATGGTGCAAAAATTTCTCCCCAGATCTCCCCACTCAACATTACTCGACTCTATGTAACACCCCGTAATTTTATCCATTTAATATTTAATTAATTCGGGAAATCTTCAATTACTTGCGTGTCATAATTTTAATTGAATTAATTATGGTAAAATTTATTTAAATATTAATCGGAGAGTGAATGGTTAATATTTAGGGAAAATTTAATTACTATGTGAATAATAATAATTTATTTTTCGTCATTACGAGCATTAGTGATGGGGCATTTATTTATCTCAGCCGGGAGTCGGTATAGACTAAATTTGGTGTGAGATAATAATTTTTATAAATTAATTCGGCTGCCAATTTTGAGTGTACGGTTGAGTCCGGATGGGCCGAGATAGTCGAAGAAGTTTACCCAGAGGTAGTATACGGGTCACGGGATGTTTTTAGGCATAGCCGGACCCATACGTGGGTAATTGGGTCACTTGGGCTTGGCCAATTAGGCTAAAAATGGGATTAAGCCTAATCACTCAATTAAAAGTAAAAGGAAAATGGCTGATTTGAGATTAGAAAACACTTAGTGAGAGAGAAAACCTTAAGGAGCAGTTAAAGGAACGAGGAACCAATTTGGGCGACAAAGGAAAGGACAAAAAGGGGGTTTCATCTTCAACCTTGAGAATCACAACTCCGGATCATACCCTACGAAACTACAAGGCAAGTGGATAAATTACTGTAGAATTTAATTGTATTACAATTCATATTTATGTGATGTGGGAATCAAAAATTCGTTTTGGGGTAAGGGGGGGGGGGGGTACAAAAATGGGGTTTTTGTAAATCAATCTCCTGATTTAGAATTTTGTAGAGATTCATGTTATAATCTAAGATTTATGTATACTGGTTAGATGTTAAAATCTAGACAAATTATGGATGAATTTGAGATAGTGATTTGTTGTTGAGACGCGTTAATGAACAACACAAGTTTTTCCCCAATTTAGAGAAACAGTAGAGATTGAAAAATTGATGGGTCATGGGGACTTTATGGGGGTTTCTAATGATGTTCATCAGGGGTTATTTCAATATTAAGACCTGGGTTTAACTGTAAAGAGAGTTAGCGGATTAAGGTTTTCATCCATGGTAGAAACAGGGTCTCGGAGAAGACGAAGACCTGTTCGATCGATCGATCGATGGTTGGGGATCGATCGATGGTCAGGGATTTTTTGCAGTTCGGCCAGTTTTAATATACAAGGGGAATTTAATTAAAATTTCCCATACCTCATTTAATGAGAAATAAATATAGGACATAGATTCTAATCAATTATGAGGGAAATTAATTGGGATTTGGGGGGAATTTATGTGTGATACACTATGGTTAATTTTGGGGAGAATATTCCAAAATAATTAAATACGGATCGAGTGGGCGAGTCCTGGTATATGGGTTGAGCGATACCAAGGTGTTAAATTAATTTAGATGTAAAACTAATTAATTTGGAGTCGGAGATTTAGACTCGGGTTTTATTTTATTTCGGGCCACGAGAGCGAGTCCGAATATATTGGTTGGGCGACACCCAAAGTAATCTAATTAACTAAAGTGCAAATTAAATATTAATGAGAGTTGGACCATAAAATCATGATAGTTTGTACAGGCTTGTGGTACGGACTTATTGCACGGGATAGCCAGGGGTATTTTATTTCTATATATATATATATATATATATATACTATTTCACACCGTATATATATATATATATATATATATATATATATATATATATATATATATATATATATATATATATATATGGTGTGTGAATTAATATCGGTGGTTAGATATTATTATTATATATATACTCTAGTGCTATCAGGGGAGGTTACGCGTAGAGGGTGAATCCCCTAGATTGAGGAGTAGGGAAAGTATATCCCCAGGTCATAGCGTCCATTATATGGGTGAGGACCATCTCACTTTTAGGGAAGGAATATGACCGCCTCCATTATTTATATTATTACCAAGTTAGTGACCGATTCTTACTTGGGGTAACTAGGTTGTGTGAATACACCTAGTGGGATAGCACTTTAGAGAATATGCATCATGTGAGTTATTACTCGGGAGGATGTCCTTTATTAATTATTATTCCAACATATGTGTGAATGTTGTAATATGACTATACGTATATAATGAGATAAATAATTATATACGGGTTAATTAATACGGGTAGTGAATTGTATTATGTGTATAACGGGAGTGAAAGTTATATGAATTTAAGAAGAGAAAATGATTAATTAAGTTAATGATGTTAATGACGTAGAAATCTTAGCTATGGCATCCTCAATTAGGGCAGTGTGGTTGCAAGGGGTTATTGCGATTATCTAGTTATGGGATAAATAACTAAGGAAATTAATTAAGGCGTTAGTAGTGCATATTAGAGGAGGGGTGGTGATATTCTCAAGGGAGTACGAAACTAACAAAAATATGAAGAGCATGCATACATATTTATTACTGCAAGTTAATCATTTTCTAAATATTTTCCAAATGTTTTGGGTTCCAACCCTTGCTATAAATATTTTAAAAACCTTTTAGTTATCTAGCCACAGGGACGCCAGGCTTGATTGATTCTAGGGATTCGTTGTTGCAACATATGTGGATGTTGCGGGAGTTTGATAGACGCCTCATTCCTTTTTATTTCTAGTATAGAAATTTCCTACCAGTTACTCGAGCATGTCGCTCACCGCTTTATTTATTATTAATGTCTTACTTGTTGGGATTGTTATTATCTGTCTTTACTTTTGTTGGATTTGTGCCGATGGTTTATTCGGTCAGTTTATTTAAATTGCGAATGGTGAATTTTAGTTAATTGTGATTGTTTAAATTTTTTTGTTTCCGCATGTGTATTTCATTAAATTAATGGAAGATAAAATTTGGCACGAGTCTAATTTTCTCACTTAGGTAGTTAGTAATTAAAAAGGCGACAGTGATGCTAAGAATGAACCAACTGAGAAACCTATTCTAATTTAATTTAGGACTGATCACCCAGGGTTAATTAGGCGGTCTGTCATAGATGGTATTAGAGCCAGGTTCTAGTATCCTTAGGATATGTGCGGTTTACTACGTTTCAGCATAGCATTCGGTTGTTACAGGGCCCTATTATTAGGACTGTTGATTGATTTTCTGCTTTTGAGATGTCATATTTATGCTATTAAATTTTTGTATAAATTGTGTACTTATATTATTCGATCTATTTTCAGATGCCACCAAAGAGATAGAGAGCAGAGAGGGATGAGGCTAGGGATGAGTTAAGGGAGGCTCATCAAGAGCCACAGGTACTGCCACCCCCACCCCCACCCGAGTTGATCTCCACTACTCAAGTGGCTTTGATAGTGGCCCAGGCAGTTGCGACTGCAACGAGGGCTATGGAAGCCCATTTTCCTGAGCCCTAGAACCACCTCCAGTGGCACCAGCAGTTCAGGCTCCAGTGGGGCCACCATCTTGGCAGCGAGTTAGAGAGTGTACCGATGTGAAGAAACATATTCTTGCTACCTTTCATGTGTCGGGGGCAGCCTTACAGTGGTAGGAGTCAGTTACCACCGCTGAGGATACATATTTGATGACGATATCCGAGTTCTGGGTTCGGTTTCACCACAAATACTTCCCACCAATAATAGAGGCAGAAATGAGGAAGAAGTTTAGTGAGATAGTTTAGGGTGACCGTTTAGTGGAAGATTATGAGGAAGAGTTCACCCGTTTGGCAAACTTTGTGCCAAATAAGGTGAGCGACGAGGAACGAAAGAAGTCGAAATTCATGGATGACCTGGCCTGGAGGATTAGGCAGCACTTAATTGGTAATCTGGCATTGGTGACATATATAGATGTCGTTAATGCCTCTCTCATACATTGCCAGGATCATCGCTTCCATGCGAAGGGGAGCAAAAGGGTAAGGGAGCCGAGCCAGCAAGGCAATACAGTTATTGGAAGTGATACAAATGGTGCTTAGCAGTAGACTAGCAGCCGACAAGGGAATCAGACTAAGAAATTTAGCCCTGGTGGGTTCCGACCAGGAGGATAGAGATTCAGGTAGGGCCATCCGGGGCCAAATCAACAACAACAGATTCCTCAAGGCCATTAGGGCCAAGGGAACAATGGAGGAGGCCAACAGGGTCAGCCACGTTAGGGCCAACGACAGGGGGACTGTTAGAGACACTGTTTTGTTTATGGCCACGAAGGACACTTCAAGAGGGAGTGCCCACAGAGGGGCAGAGGCCAACAATAGGGTGCCCAACAGGGGCAGCAGGGACAAATGCTGCCAGAAGCACCGGCTCCACCAGCCCCATAGTAGCATGGGAAAATGTACTATGAGCATGTTTATAACGTCCAAGATGTTCCCAATCCTCCAGCACAGCAGGGTCCGCCAGCGGTTAAGGGTATAATTCTCATCCATGGTCATGATGGTAGTATACTTTTTGATACGGGAGCATCTCATTCATTCATTAAATCAAATTTTGCTAAATGGGTCAGGTTACTAGAGACCGCGGGTAGTCTCCATATGTGTCTAGAGTCGCCAGTTTGCACCGGGGCATTTATTCACTCGATTTGTCGAGGGGTAGACATTTTGATTGGGAGGCTTAGTTTAGCGAAGGACTTATTAGTGTTAGATATGGAGGGGTACGATGTCATCCTAGGTATGGACTAGTTGGAAGATTATCGAGCGATTGTGGATTGCTAAGAAAGGACAATCGTGTTCTCCATTCAGGGACATGAGATGTTCCTAATAGAGATGCCTCTACTTGAGGGAGGGTCACGCACACACTTGTATTATATCGAGGAGGATACCTCACAAGAGGTGGAAGTTTCGTTGAATTTAATTTCGATAGTGAGGGACTTTGAGGATGTGTTCTAGGAAATACCGGGGTTACCACCCAGCAGGGAAATTGAGTTTGTAATTGATTTAGCACAGGGGATGAGGCCGATTGCTTGAGAAACTTACCGTATGGATCCTTCAGAGATGCGTGAGTTGAGAGAGAAGATTCAGTAGCTCTTGGGTCAAGGTTTCATTCGGCAGAGTACATTGTCGTGGGGTGCACCGGTGTTGTTTAAAAAGAAGCGGTATGGTTCACTTCGATTGTTTGTGGACTATAGGGAGCTAAACAAGGTGATGATATAGATTAAGTATTCGTTGCCTAGGATTGATGATTTATTTAACCAATTGAGAGGGGCGCCTTACTTCTCCAAGATTTATTTGAGGTCAGGATATCATCAGCTGCGTATCCGAGAGGAGGATGTTCCTAAGACTGCTTTCCTATCGCGGTATGGATCTTACGAGTTTAGGGTGATGTCATTCGGTCTCACAAATGTGCCAACAGTGTTCATGGATCTCATGAACAGGGTTTTCAGAGAGTATCTCGACCAGTTTATCATCATGTTTATTGATGACATCTTGATCTACTCGCGCACTGAGGGGGAGATCTCAGAGCATCTGTGTATGGTCCTACAGACATTGCGGGATCACCGAATTTATGCCAAATTCAGGAAGTGTGGATTTTGGCTGTGGGAGGTACAGTTTCTTAGTCATGTGGTGTCAGACTGGGGTATTGTTGGATCTAAGTAAGGTGTATGCGGTGAGAAAGTGGGCACAACCATGACACCGACCGAGGTGCGCAGCTTTCTGGGATTGGCAGGCTATTACAGACGGTTCATTAAGTGATTCTCAAATATTGCTTGCCCTTTGACGAATCTGACTCAGAGAGGGGTGACTTTTATCTAGAGGGATCATTGTCAATTATCTTTTGAGGAACTAAAGGACAAGTTGACAACTGCACCAGTACTTGCTTTGTCGAGGGGAGGACTAGAGTATCAGGTTTACACCGACGCGTCCTTACAGGGACTTGGGGGTGTGCTCCAGCAGGAGGAGAGGACTATAGCTTATGTATCCAGAAATCTAAAGCCCCACGAGAGGAATTAGCCTACTTACGACCTAGAACTAGCAGCGGTCATTTTTGCCCCGAGGATATGGAGACATTATCTACTGGTAGAGTAGTTCACCCTATTTATGGATCACAAGTCACTTCAGTATCTATTCACACAAAAGGATCTGAATATGAGGCAAAGGATGTGGCTAGAATTTGTGAAAGACTACTAGTTTGATATTTAGTATCATCCTAGTAAGGCTAATGTAGTGGCAGACGCATTGAGTGGGAGACTGACTTGGGAAATATCAGAAGTTTGGAAAATGAAGTGGAGAGAGCTTAGATATGAGTATGATGTAGCCTGGGCCTGCATGTCATCTTTATCCATCACATTGGAGATCATTATGAGAGTTTTAAGGGCTCAGGCGGAGGACCATATCTTCTAGGATCGGGTACGCCAGCTGTTACCTGAGGGAGTGAAGGGTTACTTTATCAGCTCGAAAGGACACCTATGCCTAAATGGGAGGTTAATTGTGTCAGAGGATAAGGAGTTGAGGCACGCCATTATGATAGAGTCCCATGGTTAGAGATTTGCGGTACATCCCGGTGGGGATAAAATGTACCAGGATATGAGGAGAAAATATTGGTGGGCGGGAATCAAACGAGACATATTAGAGTTTGTCTCGAAATGCACCGTGTGTCAGCTCATTAAAGTTGAACATCAGAGACCTCCAGCGATGTTACAGCCTCTAGAGATTCCCGTGTGGAAGTGGGAGAGCATTGCATGGACTTCATTACAGGGTTACCCCCATTGCAATGGGGTCACGACTCCATATGGGTCATTATGGATCGGTTGAACAAGGTGGACCACTTCTTGCCAGTTCATACAAACTTTGAGACAATGCGCTATGCACAACTATTCATAGCGAAAATTGTTAAGATGCATGGGGTACTGGTAAATATTGTGTCTGACAGAGATAAGATTTTTGTGGCTCATTTTTTGTAGAGCCTTCAGGAGGCCATGGGCAAAGAACAACGTTTGAGTACAACTTATCACCCACAGACCGATGGGCAGATCGAGAGGGTCAATTAGATGCTATAAGACATGCTCAGAATGTGCATTTTAGACTTTGGGGGAGGATGGGAGATATATCTTCCCTTGGAAGAGTTCGCGTACAACAACTCTTACCAATTCATAATTGGCATAAAACCGTTCGAGGAACTGTACGGGAGACCTTATCATTCACCCACTTGTTGTTAAAGGTGGGGGATAACAAGTTATTTAGGCCGAATATTATCCAGGAGACGTCTGCCAAGATAGAGCTGATTCGAGGGCGGATTCAGATTGCTCAAGATAGGCAGAAGAGTTATGCCGATGCTTCGTGGAGGCATGTGGAGTTAGAGGTTCGGGATCAAGTATTAGTCCGGGTATCCCCTATGAAAGGGGTGATGAGGTTCGATAAGAAGGGTAAATTAGCACCGAGGTACGTGGGACCCTTGCCTCTTATTGAGAGGGTGGGACCAGTAGCATATAGACTAGGATTGCCAGAACACCTTCAACGGATACACGACGTGTTCCATGTGGCATCGCTAAAGAAATATCGAAAGAGCGAGAGGGCCTTCTGGCATATTTCACTCAAGGAAATTGATTTACATCCAGACATCTCGTAGGAGGAGAGACCGGTGGCTATTCTGGACCATAGTGAGAGCAAGTTACGATCCAAGGTTGTTCCACTAGTCAAAGTACATTTGGGTCATCACAACGTTGACGAGTCTACCTGGGAGAGGGAGAAGGATATGCGGGAATAATATCTAGAGCTATTAACCACAAGTACAACCTAATTTCGGGGATGAAATTCCATTGTAAGGGGGGAGTATGTAACACCCCGTAATTTTATGCATTTAATATTTAATTAATTTGGGAAATCTTAAATTACTTTCGTTTCGTAATTTTAATTGAATTAATTATGGTTAATATTTAGGGAAAATTTAATTACTAAGTGAATAGTAATAATTTATTTTTCGTCATTACGGGCATTAGTGACAGGGCATTTATTTATCTCAGCCGAGAGTCGGTACACACTAAATTAGGTGTGAGATAAGGATTTTTATAAATTAATTCAGATGTCAATTTTGAGTGTACGTTTGTGTCCGGATGGGCCGAGATAGTCGTAAAAGTGTACCTGGGGGTAGTAAACGGGTCACGTGATGTTTGTAGGCATAGCCGGGCCCACACGGGGGTAATTGTGTCACTTGCGCTTGCCCATTAGGCTAAAAATGGGATTAAGCCTAATCACTTAATTAAAAGGAAAAGGAGAACGACTGATTTGAGATTAGAAAACACTTAGCGAGAGAGAAAACCCTAAGTAGCAGTTAAAGACACTAGGAACCAATTTAGGGGGACAAAGGAACGAACAAAAAGAGGGTTTTATCTTCAACCTTGAGAATCACAACTCCGTATCAAACCTTATGAAACTATATGGAAAGTTGATAACTTGTTGTAGCATTTAATTTTATTATGATTCATATTTATGTGAGGTGGGAATCCAAAATTCATTTTGGGGTAAAGCGGGTACAAAAATGGGGTTCTTGTAAATCAATCTCCTGATTTAGAATTTTGTAGAGATTCATGTTATAATCTAAGATTTATGTATACTTGTTAGATGTAAAAACCTAGAAGAATTATGAATGAATTTGAGATAGTAATTTGGTGTTGATACGGGTTAACGAACAACAGAGGTTTTCCCCCAATTTAGAGAAACGATAGAGAACGGAAAATTGATGGGTTAGGGGGACTTTATGGGGGTTCCTAATGATGTTCTTGAGGTGTTATTTCAATTTTAAGACCTGGGTTTATCTGTAGAGAGAGTTGGAAGATTAAGGTTTTCTTCCATGGCAGAAACAGGGTCTCGGATAAGACGAAGACCTATTCAATCGATCGATCGATGGTTGGGGATCGATCGATCGATGGTCGGGGATTTTTGGCAGTTCGACCAGTTTTAATATAAAAGGGGAATTTAATTAAAATTTCTTTCCCATACCTCATTTAATGAGAAATAAATATAGGACATACATTATAATCAATTATGAGGGAAATTAATTGGGATTTGGAGGGAATTTATGTGTGACACACTATGGTTAATTTTGGGGAGAATATTCCAAAGTAATTAAATACAGATCGAGTGGGCGAGTCCGGGTATATGGGTTGAGCGATACCAAAGTGTTAAATTAATTTAGATGTAAAACTAATTAATTTTGAGTCAGGGAATTAGACTCCGGTTTTATTTTATTTCGTGCCATGAGAACGAGTTCGAATATATTGGTTGGGCGTCACCAAAAGTAATCTAATCAATTAAAGTGCAAATTAATTAAGAATCAAAGTTGGACCATAAACTCATGATAGTTTGTATAGGCTTGTGGTAGGACTTAGTACACGGGATAGTCGGGGGTATTTTATTTCTCTCTCTCTCTCTCTCTCTCTCTCTCTATATATATATATATATATATATATATATATACGGTGTGCGATAGTATATATATATGGTGTATGCATTAATATCGGTGGTTAAATATTCTTATTATTATATATATACTCTAGTGCTATCAGGGGAGGTTGCGCATAGAGGGTGAATCCCCTAGCTTGAGGAGTAGCGCGAGTAAATCCCAAAGTCATAGCATCCATTTTATGGGTGAGGTGCATCTCACGTTCAGGGAAGGAATATGACCGCCTCCATTATTTATGTTATTTACCAAATTAGTGAGCGATTCTGACTTGGAGTAACTAGGTTGTGTGAATACACCTAGTGGGATAGAACTTTAGAGAATATGCATCTGGTGAGTTATTACACGGGAGGATGTCCTTCATTAATTATTATTCCAACATATGTGTGAATGTTGTAATATGACTATACGCATATAATGAGATAAATAATTACATATGGGTTAAATAATACGGGGAGAAAATTGTATTATGTGTATAACGGGAGTGAAAGTTATATGAATTTAAGAAGAGAAAATGATTAATTGAGTTAATGTTGTTAATGACTTTGAAATCAAAGCTATAGCATCCTCAATTAGGGTAGGGTGGTTGCAAGGGGTTATTGCGATTATCTAGTTGTGGGATAAATAACTGAGGAAATTAATTAAGGCATTAGTAGTGCACATTAGAGGAGGGGTGAGGATATTCTCAAGGGAGTGAGACACTAACTAAAATATGAAGAGCATGCATACATATTTATTACTGCAAGTTAATCATTTTCTAAATGTTTTCCAAATGTTTTGGGTTCTAACCCTTGCTAATATTTTAAAAACCTTTTAGGTGTCAAGCCACAGGGACGTCAGGCTTGATTAATTATAGGGATTCGTTGCTGCAACATATGTGGATGTTGCGGGAGTTTGATAGACACCTCATTCCTTTTAATTTCTAGTATAGAAATTTCCTATCAGTTACTCGAGCATGTCGCTCACCGCTTTATTTAGTATTTATGTCAGACTTGTTGGGATTGTTATTATCTATCTTTACTTTTGTTGGATTTGTGGCGATGGTTTATTCGGTCAGTTTATTTAAATTGCGAATGGTGAATTTCAGTTAATTGTGATTGTTTAAATTATTTTGTTTCCTCATGAGTATTTTGTTAAATTAATGGAAGATAAAATTTGGCACCGGTCTAATTTTATTACTAGGTGGTTAGTATTAAAAAGGCGACAATGATGCTAAGAATGAACCAACTGAGAAAACTGTTGTAATTTAATTTAGGACTGATCACCTCGGGTTAATTAGGCGGGGTGTCACACACTACAGGTCTTATACCTTAGAATAACTCTTAGCTCGTACTTTCACCCACATATAGATGTCATAACTAAAGTGGTAACTCTTGCCCTAGTGACCAACACATCTCTCAAGTCTCGACATTTTCTGGTATTCATGCATGAGACGTATCATAAGCGAAATCCAAACAAGGAACCCCCCGATGAACTACTACCTAGAATTATCGGTTATCAAGATCCGTAGGTCCTACACACATGATCCGAATATAAAAAATCCTATCCCCAGATGTACAAGCCTTACCATGTACTCCCACATCACTAAAGGAGTCATACAATATGACGTTCTCACTATCATTAATTTTCCCATGCTAGGTCGACAATGAGCTAATTTTCTTTGCCTAACAGTTAACTTAATATACCTTGAATCATAGTAGTATAGTCCCTACACACTAGGATCAAATTTAACTAGGCAAATATCACCTCTAAAGTCTCCTCGACAATATAATATAAATGCGAGCTCAAATTTCTTCCAGGTGACACATCGTTATACAACATATCCTTCCCTAGAATAGCGCACTCAATAGCCTTGTTGTGACATCCCACCATCTCTCAACCCTTTTCTAACCAAAGTATACTGAAAATAACATTATACTCGAATATCATCTCTTGAAATGAGTCACCCTACTAGAATATATTCTCTCAGTGTCCGTACCCCCTCCCCTGCTGATGGAACCAAAAGATCCCCGCAATGCAAAGGTAAATATATATATATACAAAAGTAACACCATTGATACACGTACTAAACCCGTCTCACGCATGAACCTAGTGCAAACGAAATACTTTTGTTTGCTCATTTTACGAAAAATATACCCCATTCACCCTAGGATAAGACTCACACTTTCAATTGTTAATACACTAGCGGACCAAGTTCTTCCTGGACATAACACTCTCTCCCGAATTGATCTTAATAACTTTTACAATATTACCCCTATTGGGCATCCCCCTCCTGTCCCCTAACTTGTTGCGAACAAGGTCGATACACGTGGCCCTAATCTCCACACATAATACACCTCTTGGTGGTATTCCACTATCTCTGGCCCTATTGGCCATATCGGTATTTTCCTTCTCTCGGACCTGGTAGTCTTGGCCCCGATTTCTACCTCTATTGTTCCTTTAGCTTGACGGTCCCGTGGAACACTATGTTGTATGGGCCGGCCCTAATTGAATCTATCGTCACTTGGTAGGAATTTCATTGATTTACATCATTCAATTGGGCCCTCTGTTGGGTATCCCTTTGTGGTGCATCACTATCACCAATTACCTTTAATCATACCCATCTAGTTATCCTATCCAACTCTCTTGGATCCCTTCTCATTGAAACATTAATATAAACATTGTGAAAGTACATCATTGAACCCATGTGCATAAGTCATCCAAGACTGACTTCCCATAAATACTGACAACTCCTACTCATGAGTCCATCATCACCATTAAGAACCTTCTTATCCACTACCTACCTTCTTGGGTACGAAGTTCACTTAAATAAATAAATTGTTCATCACAATCAACCTCTGCTCATCCATCCTCTTAAAATTCTAGAGACTTCCTTCACATCTCTGTCTGATGAAAGAAATTTTGGTTAAATGGTGCACAAAGTTTCTAGACTAATTCCTTATCTACTTCCTATTGTGTGGTGACAATCCCCCACATGGAAGGATTGCTTCTATGAGAAAAAATTTAATCCAAAATTTAAATCGTGAGTGCCACTACACTCCACCACACACCATTGCCTTTTTATTATCTACTTTTGTTGGCCCATCACACTTCCTCTCTTACCCAAATCCTTACAAATGGCTCTTCGAAAGAGCTCCTCCGACTTCCTCATTTACCGCATACGTTGGGTGAGTGTAAATTTTTACAGCCATTCTCTACGATGGTGCTTGGGGAAACTACTGCACCCTAGTGATTATCTTATCTCCGTCTGCCAAAATAATAATCATAGTGACTTCCATCGAGGCCACTGTTCCCAGAATAATTTATGGCTTGTGTTGAGCCTCTCCTCCTTTAGTCTTTCTAATGGCCCTCGATGGTCTCCCTATAATGTTCGATGTACAAAACCCAACCAAACTCACATATGATTCGTATCAACTATACATAGTAGTAGCAGAACATAAACGTGTGTACGAAGAGGATTACAACAATCCTATAATAGGACACTATATCAAAGAACGCTACGCTGAAGCATAATAATCCACAAATATCCTAAGGACACTAAGAAGCTGATGCTCAAATACCATATGTGACACCCCGCCCAATTAAATACCGGGTGATCAGTCCTTTATTAAATTAAATCAGTATATCTAGTTGGTTTATTCTTAGTATAACTCTAAAAAATCATTAATTACTAATCACCAATTAATTAATTAATCTAGTTTAAAATTTTAATCTTTTAAATTTACATGCAATGCTCTGAAATATATAAATAAATCACATTCACCATTCAAAGTGACTAACATCATAAATAACGAATTAGCTGAATCAAATAAGATATGACTGGAATTAAAACTCCAGCCTAAAACTCCAATACAATAATCCATAAGTATCTGAATCCAACAATTGAAAATAAATGAAGTACATAGTGTCTAAAAGTAACTGTTAATAGAAGGTGGGGAAACATGCCCAACTGAACTAGATGAAATAATGCCTAAGATTTGAAAAGAATGGAGGCGTCGAGGTCCTACCATTATCCATAGGAACTGCAACACGTCAAATGTGAATGGAATCCTAAGTTAGACGTCCCTGTGTCTGGGAACCTAAAATAATTTTTACAATATAGATTTGGAAAACGGGTCAGATCTCGAGTAAAATAGTTTAAAAATATTTGCAAGTATTTAAATTGTGTAATCAACAAATATCGTATACATGTTAATTTCACATGCTCTCACTTGAGGTCCTCACCCCTCTGCTATTGTGCACACCTAACGCATTCTACTAACCCATCGTAGTTATTCTACATCACCAAACTAGTCCAACTCAACTGCTTTACTACACATATAATTTCGTGATGTCCACCTGCATTACCCATACAACAAGTTATTTATTTGTTTTCTCATATCTTTGAAATAAATTAGGAATCCATCAAATAGAGGGTAAGTTTCCACATACTTAAGTTATTTTTGGTATCATTATCTTTCTCGTCTACTAAGTACACATAGTAGAATAAACCCCAAGTATATATACATACACATATCACTCTTATTATATATACACTAATACAACACCCCTAGGTTGAGACCTGTGGTGCATGCATACTTTGCTATAAAGTCTCAATACATCACGTAATAAATAAAGGACTACTGGTTCGGAATCACTCTCGAACCATAGATACAAATCACACATATTGGAGGTGAACATAGTTCTAGGCCTTTGGGCTATGCACATACATATGCACCCAAATGACCATGCACACCATTGTTCCCACAAATAGTAATCCATCCAAAATTCTATGTTTTGAATCACCAATCTAAAATCACCACAATGGGCTCATCAGGATAAGACTGTCCCCTTTCAAAACCTCCCACGATAGCAAGCAGTGTAGGTACGTCACAAACATAAGAAATCATGAAATATGTATTCACACCACCTATATATTTTTATCATCGGTATATGTATACACACGCCCTATATAAAATGTTCCATATGTAGTATATTTATTTTACAAATATCCCATGTATTAGTAAATTTTAATTTTACTTCTTATCGTACGTTCTCAAGTACCCCTCGCTAATCGAGTTGTGCCTAGTATTTTCTAACATATATCAGTAGGTAACTCACTCATATCCTACTCGTCTAAGCCATTGTTTTTTCCGGTCCCTCTTGGCACTATAGAATTATCCTAATTAGGTTTTAACCCATAATTTTACTTAACATATCTTATATCTTAAATCCCTCTCATTTGACTAAGTCTCAAATCCCATATTGGCCTACTGATAATTTAATTTAATTATCTTTATAAGTAAAATTTCACCTTAAAAATTAATTCCGTTGTTTCTCACAGGTTCAAAGGAAAAAGGGAAAAATTGACCAAAACTGGGAAACTGATTCGATTTGGCATTGGTCCAAGTCGATTCTCTTTTCGAATCGATTCGTCCAAGGAACCGAATCGATTCTCTCAAACATGTATCGTCTTATCCAATTGAAATAACTACGGGATTCACCATTTTTTTTTATCTCTGAACCTCTATGATTTGATACCATTCACCCACCCAAGAATACCAGATATTATACCAACCTAACCACATGATTTCCAATATTTTATAATCATCAAATCATCACAAAACAACTCGTTTGAATTACTTCAAGGTTTTCCTCCAAAAACCCTAGTTTACCATTTTTTCATCAAGAAAACATATACAATTCAGATTGCTTCACATTTTGATTATCAATAATTCATCAAATTCGTCTTTATGCATAGGGGACTCAAATCTAACATTATTTCAGCATAATACATTATTGAAACCTCTATCTTTGTCATCACCATTCATATAATTAAGATTTTAATTTTCATACACTAACATTAATAATACAACTACTCTAAATTCAACAAGATAAATAATTTCCTCTAAATGTAGGCTAAATCTCTATGAATTGATGGTGTGGTTGTGTTCCTCTTCCCCCGATATACGCTCCAATGGTGTTGGTGGTGTAAAAGGTGCAACAATAGTGGTTCTAGCCTTGGGGAGTACCTCTACATCCTCCTTTAATAGGTTTTGTAATTTTTTGCAGATTCTAAACCTAATGTCCTTAACCTAAAACTAATATACACTTAGAAATTTTTGTAGGTTTAATTCCAGCAAAATTCCAAAATACCCCTCCGGGGTGTCGGTTTGGCCTAAAAGTGCCCCGAAAGTCAAACTAAACCCCGGATAGACTTTTCTAACTATCTCTACCCTTTTGGACACATAGGCGCACTCGAAATGATTATATGGATGACTTATAATTATCTTACTTTTAATTTCATTAAATTAAATGACAACGCGACTGACACGCGCGTCCCGACTAAATTACTGTAACTGTCGTATTTCTCACTCACGAAAATTGTAATATATCCTTATCATTATTATTAATCATTCACTAAGTAATATTCAATATAAATAAATACTAACCCTTATCTCACTATTATAATATTTATTTTGCTGGATTAATTCTCCAAATATAATTTAATTAATCCCAATTAATTCCCCACATAAAAATTAGTAAAATTACGGGGTGTTACAAGATCCAAGGGTTGGATGAAAAAATAATAGAGTTTATAAAAAAATAACTCTAAATAGGATTAGAAAAAGTATAATCCCGTATCTCTATTTATAGGGGAAGTAGTTGTAAAGAGATAGGCATCAAAGATTTGCAAAGATATGTTTAAAAAATAAAAACTCGCGTACTTGTTCAAATGACCTGCTATATTTTTCGAACCTGGTACCTCATTTTGTTTGATCGTATTTCCAACAAAACATCGAACGACATTCCAGAAAGTACCCAAAAGGCGACGTTCTGAGATCTCGTTCGAATGTGGGAACTCATTCTAATGACATGCACAATCTCCTTTAAATAATATGTTCGTCTTCTTCTAACGAGTTTGTGAAATTTCAATAATTTATTTTAAAATATTTTGAATACTATTTAATGAAAACTCATTTTAAAATGACCCCTCCATAATTAAAGTCTTTACTAAACAACCTCATAACTCTTCTGAATGTTGTTGAGGTGGACGTTCTTTAATCTTCCAAAAGTTATCAACTTGTTATGTTCGAATACATAGAAGTAGTCATAAAGGTGTAGTGGGGTGTAACGGAATAAGACAAATAGAAAATAAAATGAGCAATTATAAAAATTGCTCTTACAAATATCCCTCTTTGGCTATTTCGGTACAAAATACAAATCAAAGCCAAATTGACTCCTAAGACTAAAACAACTAATGCTCTCCCAAATTAAGAAACGAAAATGCCTAAATGTATAAGTCTTAAACTACAAAATCTTCATCTTGTGTTGTCAATAAATTAATTATCAAGGCAGAATGACCTACGCACACGAGATAAAAGAATTATCGTAATGCGTTTTAAAAAATAAACTCCCCCTCAATTTGTTATCCCCATTTTTGTTCGTAATAAACAAAGGATTAGAAACAAATCCTGAAATGGTTGTGTGTCCATCCCAATGTTGGGAGGTCAGGGTCTCTGGAGGTGTATTCCTCCTCCTCCCCCCCCCCCCTCATTTTTCTGGCGTGTGCACGGGATTGCGTCTTCTACCGGGGCGCTCGGTCGTCATCGATGTAAGGTGATATGTAGAGCTAGAGTCATCAACCTGTTTTTCATAAAACAGGCAAAATAAGTGTTGTTAACTCAAGAGAACGACATCAACGAGACTACTTATGATTGGGTAACCAAGTAGTTCAAAGGTCCGAGGTATAAGTTACGGAATGGGAAGGTGTTAGGTACTTATGTTGCCCTTTCGGTCTCTCATGGGCATATTAATATTCTCTTGTAGAACTTTGTGATGTCTATCCTGATGTGCATAATATAAATGGAGGGGGGAATCACTTGGCTCGTATCATGGATAAATGTGGATCAAGGTCATACTTAGGAGTGTTTCCAAAATAATAATAAAAAGTCTATTGATTCACAAGCCGTTATGGAAGAACGATAGCGTATATTGGGCTAGACAAAAACAAACAAGCATATAAATTTTATATATCATGAATGTATTATTAGAATAAAATAAAAAATGTGTGTGGGAGAACTCGAGTCGAGGGTTTTACCCAAGAAGACGACCTAGCCCAAGGGGCATCAAAGTCCACGTAGTTCGAAGACAATATGAGGTGGGGTTTAACCTAGAAATCCAACCGGGGACTTTATTTATATGTGTGTGTAGAAAAGGGTGTTTTAGTAAGAGAAATGTGATGGGGAATTACCTTTTGGAATTTACAAGTGAACCCTCTATGAAAATAAAGTATTTACGAATAGTAATAATAAAAAATTAGAATTAAGATGTGTTATGAAATAAAGTAAAATACTAAATAAAAAATGGATTAACTAATGCAAAATTAAGAGGATTTAAAGACAAATAGGAAGAAATGGACCTCCTTATGAAGACTAAAAGTAGATCTTCCTTATAGATGTGTTGACCTCAAGGTTAAGTGATGGTGGTTTAAGGAGGTGGGTGTAAATTTACTCAAAAGAGTATGAAAATAATGGAAAGGATGTGGGATATGATCTTTTTAGGAAATAAGAACTCTTGAGGGAATTCTCTCTAAATTCCTGAGAGGGATGTTCGGGGGTAACTTTTAAAGTGTGTTCATCGACTCTATTTATATGGCCAAGGTGGGCGCCGATCAACATGGTCATATACGTCCTTATCGACATAAAACCTTAGACACACTGTCGATAGGAAGGGTCTTGGGGTTGCCAATTAGCAGTATGAGGCAGGTTTTTCAAAAAAATGACTGTAAAATGAAAATCGAAAGTCAAAATCGTGTAGTGGGTGGACCGTTGGAAAGGTTATTCAGATCCCCTTAATAATCCATCGATCCACTCCCGATTTTAAGAGTTGGTTGAGGTCAAACAGGTCCGAAAAGTGCGCATTGGTCACTAGACATGAAATTAATAGAAGGAAACAAATCGATCGTCTGACTCATAAGGCCGATTTGCATATTTGCTGGACCATTGGAAAGGGTGATCATAAATCTTTGAAGATTCATTGTGTCTCATTTGGTTAAAAGAGTTAATCTTTGTCAAACGAGGCCTAGAAGCACCCGGTGACCCTTGGAGTAAAATGGTCACCATTCAAACCGTAAGGTTGATTTGCACATGTGGTAGACTATTGGTAATGGTATTCAGAGACCTTTAAAGATTCATTCAATATCGTTCAAGCTTAAGAGTTGACATGAGTCAACCGGAGCTCGAGAGCACCCCAATCGCCTCCTGATCAATTTCTAGGGTAAAATGGACCGTTCATTCGAATCATAACTCCAATTCATGCATGATGTAAATAATTGGAAAGGGGATTTAGACCCCTTCAATTATCCATCGGGATTTTGCTTACATATGGAGGTTGATGAGGGTCAAAACGGGGCCCGAAAGTGCCCGATGAACTCCAAATCGATTTTTGATAGTCAAACATGTAAGGATGTTATTTTATTGTCGAGTTTATATTTGAATATGTTGTATACCATTACAATCGTTGAAGAATTATTCAAGTTCAATCATACGTCAAGAAGGATCCGAATATCAAAGTTCTTTAATGTTCAAGCCTCCACGAGATTAATTTTGGTAAGGTTGTGTTTAAGTACCTTCACGGTTCACTTAGAATGTAGGGATAATTTTTCTAAAATATTTTCTAAGTGTAGAAGAAAAGTTTTTCGTCAAAGAATTTTTTTTAAGTGTTGAGGTAAAGTTTTTGATGAAATAAAAAAATTTATTTTTTAATCTCGTTCGAGCAACAGAGGCAACTCGTTCGAGCAACAGGATGATGTCGTGCTAAGCTCGTTCGAGTGACACATGGCATCATTGGAGCAATGTTGTTCGAGCGATGCACCGAATTATTTTTTTTTATATAAATTGTGTTAAATCACTCTGTTTTTGTTAAGAAAACCTGAGATTTTATATTCTACAAACACTACAACTAACATAATTCTTTGTCTTCTTCATTTTTGGTTCAAATCCTTTTGTTTTCAATACACAAATCATCCTAATGTTTATGTGAGTTGTTTTGAAAGACATGAACACAATTTTGTGAAGTTTCTCTTATAGAGAAGTTCTCTACTATTGATGTAGGTGCCACTTGAGGTGTCAAAGGGAGTAATTTTGGGTGTTCTTGAGATGACTGATCTGCGATTC
Source organism: Sambucus nigra (assembly GCA_949130495.1). Lineage (NCBI taxonomy): Eukaryota > Viridiplantae > Streptophyta > Magnoliopsida > Dipsacales > Adoxaceae > Sambucus > Sambucus nigra. Next base: position 440,371,339 of record OX422220.1, on the reverse strand, counting down.
TTGTGAAGTTGCTGTGGAATTCCATTGCTGATTTAGGTTATGGCCTATGAGAGTTTGCTACGGTAAATTCTCTGCGAATTTTAGTTGTAATCATTGTGAGTATTATTTGTAAAATAAAAAGGTTTTGCATGTTTTAGGGATGCATTAATTTGGTTTAAAAATTGACTCCAATTAAATAAGTCTAAATTGAAAACTTGGGAATTTGATTAAATTTAATATCACACCACTTTTACAAATTGGTATCAGAGTTGGTTTCTCTAAGTTATCGAGTGATCCTTGTTTTCTGCAAAATTGTGTGATATTGATTTTTTTGGAAAAATCATATTTTTAAAAATTTCGCAATATTTTCAATGGAGCACTTATGTAATCGGATGTCCCCGTTTAAGGACACGAGTCAGATTTCTGATGATTTAAGTAGTTTGAATTTGACATTTGTGAAAAGAATTGATTTTTTGGAAAAAGAAAATTGTCATTTTAAATCCGCTATGGATCTTTTGCAAACGTTTCAAAATCAAAGAGATTTTTATTGTGAAAAATTTATTTATTTGGACCATGACTTTAATGCTTTAAAATTGTCCAAAAAGAAGAGTGATGATAGAGTCCTATTTTTAGAAAAAGAATTGGAGGACTTTAAAAACTATAGGATTTGTGTTTGTGCCAAAGAGGCTACAAATATTTTAATTGATGAGTTTGTGGCATGTGAGGAGACTCTTACGGATAAGTGTGTGTATTTTAAGGAAGAAAGTGATAACCTTCTAGGAAAAATTGAAAATATAGAGAAGGCGTCCCCAAAATTGGAAGAGTCTAATTCTTTGCTTGAGTAAAAAATTTTGGAGATGAAAAATGATTTGACAGACTCGAGTAGTGTTAGTAGCAATGGTAGTGTCGTGTCACGTTCTCATGTTCTGAGTATTAAAGCAAAGACCATTATTTATTTTAGAGGGTTAATAAATCCTAAGAACGTTAGAAAAGGTCAACCCATAGGTGTCGTTCCACGAGTTTACACATGTTCATATTCTGGTAGGAAAGGTCACCTTAGGCGTTTTTGTTTCGATCTTCGAAAAGGTCCTAGGAAGTTGACGTCTAGTGGTCCCTTGGTTCCTAAAACCCCCATGCGTCGTTGCACACCTATTTTGGGTTAGTAAATAATTTTTAGAGGCACTAGATGTTAGATTAGTTGATTCTCAGTTGCTTGCACATGATTCTTCTCTTGCTATATTTTATAAATAATTGTGTTTGCATGATATGTTTGTCATATTCTAGTTGTGCTTCATGTTATATTCTTGCTAGTGTTATGACTTGTGTATTTTTTGTATTAGACTCTTGTTTTTGAAATTTTTTGGAAAAATACAAAATTATTTTCTTTTGATAATTTTTTTGGAAAAAGAAAAAAAATGTATTTTGCTTTACACCTTATATGAATGGATATTTATGATGACCGAGTCAAAATTTCATTCCATATCCATGTGACTGTTTGATAGTGTTTTGATATGTGTCATCATTTCATTTTTGTGCTGTACAATGTTTGGAGTCATTGAGATGTGATTTGTTGTTACTGCCTACATGTTTGACTCATGAGTTCCTTTAATGCACAATTGCATGGATTTATTTGACTATTTATCTTGTCTATCACATGTTGATCGATGTGTTTTCATCTCAATTCTGTCTTTAAAACAAAACAAATGCGATAATACTTGACAATGAAAGTAGGCATGTAAGAACAATCGACGTGAGTTTGTGTGATAGTTATTTAAAATGGGGAAGGGCTATGAAAGGTACTCATTTATCCTTTGTGATCAAGCCACAGTTAAAATCGAAGCTAGAAAATGTATGGCACAAAAATAGAAGACAAGGTCCAATGAGGTTGAAAAGTGCCCTAAAAATTTAAAGGCAATAAAAAGAAATATATTCCATAAAGTGGGCCAATTTATTTTGTTTCATTGCCTCAAAAGAAAATTAAAAAGCATTATTATTTATGACGGAGTTTGGATTGAATTTAAAATGGGTTTGCGCGTCCTTGAAAAGTCATGAAAAAGCGTTACATAGTTTTAGATGTTATTGGTGTGAAAAGCATGCCTCACTTTGATTTGTCGATTTGATTATTACGATGTCATCTATATTCAAATTTTCGACACCTAAGGACGATTTTGATATCATTCGTGAGGAGTATCTGTATTCATCATGCACGTATGTTATTTTGATTACATTGATTTTCCTATCGAATTTGTTCACACCGATTCATTCCGTTTCCATGATTTTTTTATCTTAATGTAAATTCATAGTGTGTTATTTTTGTAAAATGATTTTTGCATTTTTGTATGAAAATTTAAAAAATCAAAAATAGTTTGTGGAATCCTCAAGAGCTGATTCCTTTGTATGAGCGTAGTTTGATTCATGTTTTCTATGCATATTTGACGTGACACTCCGTGTTTATTTTTCGTATTCGTTTCCTTGTCTATCTTGGACAAATAAAAAGGGGGAGAATGAATTATGGGAAATTTTACATTATGGGGAGATTCGAGATTATATATTTTCTTTGATTTTATGTATCTCATTTTAAACTCGATACGCCACGAAGGCATTTGCTTTGTCTCATGTTTGTATGGTTTACATTTGAGTATGTCGTATTCGGCTACAACCGTCGAAGACTTATTCATGTTTAATCACGCGTCAAGACGGATACAAATTTCAAAGTTCGTCAATTTTCAAGACTCCGCGAGATTAATTTTGGTAAGGTTGTGTTTATATACCTTAACGGTTCACTTAGAGTATTGAGATAATTTTTCTAAAATATTTTCTAAGTGTAGAAGCAGATTTTTTCATCGAAGAATTTTTCTAAGTGATGAGGCGGAGTTTTTGACGAAATAAAAAATTTATTTTTTTGTCTTGTTCGAACGATAGAGGCAGCTCGTTCGAGCAAAAAGATGATGTCGTGCAAAGCTCGTTCGAGCCACACATGGCATCGTTCGAGCGATAAAGCAATCTCGTTTGAGCGACGTACCACCTTAAGTTTTTTGATATAAAGAGTGTTAAACCACTCCATTTTTGTTTAGAAGACCTGACGTTTTAGTTTCTGCAAACACTACAAACTAGCATAATTCTTTGTCTTCTTCATTTAGGGTTCAAATCCTTTTGTTTTCAATTCACAAATCATCCCAATCTTTATGTGAATTGTTTTGGGACCCAATAACACAATTTTGTGAAGTGTCTCTTGTAGAGAAGATCGCTATTGCTGATCTAGATGCCACTTAAGGGAGATGTTGGGCTGACATGATTGCGTGTCAAATGGAGTACTTGTGGGTGTTTCTGGGATGATTAAATTGCATTTCTAGTGGAGCTACTATGGAAGTCCATTACTGATTTAGGTTGCGGCCTATGAGAGTTTGTTGCAGTAAATTCTTTGCGGATTTCACTTGTGAGTATTATTTATGAAATAAAAAGTTTTGCCCTTTGGGGATTTTTCCAGAAATCTGTGTGTCAGCAATTATATTTGTGTAGGTTTGTTTTCACCCACATAGATGAATGTTTTGGGACTGGATTAATTTGGTTTAAAAATTTACTCCAATTAAATAAGTCTAAATTGGAAACTTGCAAATTTGATTAAATTATTATCACACCGTTTTTATAATCAGACCGTTCGTCTGAACCATAAGGCTGATTTATGCATGAGGCAGACCATTAGAAAGGGTATTAATATCCCTTCAAAGATTGATTGAGCTTTCACTGAGATGAGAAGGTTTATCGGAGTTAAACTGGGCTCAGGAGAGCCCGGTGACCTCTAGATTGGTACTAGAATTATGACCTAGGGTTTGCGATCCATGAGTGAGTGCTAGGGACCTAAGGAGGTTCTTAACAAGGTCATAAGATGGGGTGTCTATAGTGAGACCCTAGAGGAGAGAGCTTGGAACAAGTGAAGGCCGTCGATTTACATACAACACATCAACATTAAAAAAAGGTTTTAGGTCAATTCTGCAGACCTAGAGGATGAGGTTGACCGATTCGGCGGGTTAAGGATGAGTTTAATTATTAAGTTATGTTGGGGATGACCAATTCTGAGGGTCGAGGTCGATTCTAAGGACCTAAAGTTCTTAGAGACCAAGTCTAAGGGCTGAGGTCAATTATGAGGATCTAAAGTTGTGACGACCAATTTTGCGAGCTGAGGACAGTTCTGAGGACCTAAATTTCTGATGACCAATTTTATGAGACGAGGTCAACTATGAGGACCAAAAGTTGTGATGGCCAATTTTGCGAACCGAGCTCAATTCTGAGGACCTACAGTTATGACAACCAATTCTATGGGCGAGGGCAATTATGAGGACCTAAAGTTGTGATGACCAATTCTGCGGGCCAATTTCAATTCTGGGGACCTAAAGTTGTACAGATCAATTCTGTGCGCCGGGGTCAAATTTGAGGACCTAAACGTATAGTGACCAATTCTAAGGGTTGAGGTTAATTGTGAGGACCTTAAGTTGTGGAAACCACTTCTGAGGCCTGCGGTCAATTTTGAGGACCTTAAGTTATAACATGGGGAGTTGCTCTTTTGGGTGATTTTAAATTATCTTGAGGGTGAGGTTGCACATGTGGTTTCATCGGGGATTTTATTTCTTTGGGACTTCACTGGGTAAGGCTTTATCTTTGAGATATCTGGTTAGAGATTATGTTGTTTTGAGACTCAATTGGGTGATGTTTAGGTTGGGGAATAGTAAACTTGGGTGAGAACGCATCATTGGTTCTTCTTGTGAAACTTGTTGAGGGTAGGTTAGCAAGGTTAATCAGACTAGGGATTTATGATGGAGATAAGGGTGTATACGACTGGGGATTTTGATAGTTTTTAAGGTTCTTGGTTATCCAAATAATGATTTTCTTGAGGAAAATGAGGTTCCATATTTTCAGGGAATTTTGAGAATTTTTTGAGGATTTTTTTTGGATTTTTCTGAAGTTTTTGGAATTTTCTGTATGAAATTTTGAGGGGCCATTTCTCTTTAGGCAATTATGTATTCAATGCACCTAAGAGGTTTTGAGGATGCTGACTTTGCTGGGGTTTTCACCTTAGGACTTACTACAAGGATGTTGTTGGCGATGGGGGACTTGACTATGAATCCCCAGGTTGCAACAATAATGGTCTGGATGTCTTACCGCCATAATCCTACGGTGGTGGTGCTAGTTGAGACCTTGAACGGACTGGATGCTTGGAAGGATGGTCGTTCTGACTTTCTAAGGGGGAACCCTATAATGCACTTTATTTGTCCTGCAAATAGGTTTCTCTTGGCGCCCCTCCTGAGTGCCCTTTGGTGATGGTGCCCAATTTATTTGTCCGACCTTTCTTTAGCTTTGACCCATCTGTGGAGAGTTGGGTAAACTGGATTGTAGGGGATGGATCCCGATGTCTTTATTGGTTAGTTCCCTGATGGGGGGACTTACTTCCTATCTTGCATCTTGGAGGTTATCTATTCGTATAACTATTGGGCCTTCGACAAACTTCTTTCTATTTCCCCTTGCGTCTTCTACGCCAAGTCGGGTGGGAAAAAATCGTGCCCCCTCATATAACAAAATTCTTCCCGATGGAGGATTTGATTGAATCACTGAGGATGATGTTGTTCTCTTTATGGTAGTGCCATTGGTTGTCTATCCGTCCATCACAGTTTGTGGTAAGGGAATAACATGTATCTGGGGACTACTTGAAATGCCTATGGAAGCCGATAATAGAGAAGGTCCTAGCGTAAGAGATCGATGAGAGGCGGTCCGTGGATTTTGACATCGTGGATGACTGTGTCATGGTTCTGTCCAGGTTTGTTAGGGCATACCGCTCCATTGAGTGTATACAAAATGCCAATCAGGAATGGGAAACTTGAGGATCCCTAGGGGGTGGTAATGATGATGAAGCAGGGCCATCCGATAGTTGAAGGCGGAATTTTATCAACCTTTGATGATTTTTGTGAAGCTATGATGATTTCGGTGTTTTGTAACTGGGGTTTGAGATAATTTTGGTTAGCTTGTTTAGGGTTAGGTTTGTTTAGAAACAATTTGGTCAGTAGAGAGGGGTGGTTGGTTTGACTCCCCTCGCTGATATTTCAAGTAATAACGCTACTATCCTTAATCAGAAATAAAAGTTGATTTTAAACATATTTTATTGTGCCTCTTAATGATTTTTACATTTGAATTATCTATACTAATAGCTAAGGTAAACATAATCCTTTTGTTCAGGTAAATGATAAAATGAACTGCCATTCTCAGAGGTTAGAAAATAATAGCATTTTGTGAAAAGAAAGGGATAGGACCCATGTATGGCATATGGGCTTCCTATGTACCTCTATGGCGGTTTTGAAATTTTTTATGAGTTTCATTTTGAAAAGAAAATGTTTTTGAGAGGATCAAGTCCCACGTAGTTCGGGGTAGGGTAAATGAAAAGTTTTTTTCTAGAATTAAAGGGGGTGAGCAGAGTCATAGCACGCCGAGATTTTGGACTAAGGGTAAAACTTCTTAAGATGGTCTAAGTTGACTGGATGCACCATGTCTTCTCCATCAAGGTATGTGATCATAGAAGTGCCTCTTGAGATACTATTCTTCACGATTTAGGGGCCACTCTAGTTTGGTTTGAATTTCCCTTTGGGGTCCTATATGGGTTCTATGATATCTTTCAGGGTAAGGTCTCCGTCCTGTACACCATTGTCTTGACTTTCCTATCAAATGAACGCTCCATCATTCGATGGTATCCTTGTATATGATACATATCCTCCAGTCTATTTTCATCTAAGAGTGATAATTCGTCAAAGAGGCTCTGATGCCATTCTTCTTTGTCCATTTTTCTCTCGAGCAGGATGCAGAGGGAAGGTATTTATATCTCAACGGGTAGGATTGCTTCCATGCCGTATACTTGAGAGTAAGGGGTAGCCCTAGTGGGTGTTTTAATCGAAGTGAGGTATCCCCAAAGGGTATAAGGGACCCGATCGGCACAATCTATGCAACTCTCTGTCATCTTGTTAATTATGGTCTTGAGGCTTTTATTGTTGGCTTCGACGTTGCCATTGGTTTGGGGTCAGTAGGGAGAATATTTGTGTCTCCGAATCCCTTATTCGTCAAATAATCCTATGATTTTATCTTCGAAGTGAAGCCCATTATTTGACACTAATTCACTGGGAACTTTGTATTGGCACATGATGATCTTTCTGATAAACTTGGCCATTTTCTTGGCATTCAGCGTCGCCTATGGCTCCGCTTTGTCCCATTTGGTGAAGTAATTAAAGGAGACCATGATGAATTCATGACCATTTGAATCTTTGGGGGTAACTTTCCCTATAATGTCAATGCCCCAGGTGGAGAAGAGCTAAGGAGAGGTTATCTTGTATAACTCATGGGGAGGAAAGTGTTGGAGATTGGCAAACTATTGGCATTTGAGGCATCTTCGAACATAGGAGATGAAGTCTTAAACCGTAGAGGTCTAATAGTACCCTTGACGGATGATCTTTTTGGCAAGTATATGACCATTTGTATGGGGCCCGCACTCCCCACTGTGGATTTTTTGTATTATTTCTTCAACATCGGCCCCTGCAATGCAGTGTAAGTGGGTTCAATCTAAGTTTCTCTTAAACAGTGCTTTGTGATAGATGATATACTGGGAAGCCGATTGGCGAAGGGTCACATGGTATTTCTTATCGATGTCTTGTGGGGATACCTACCATGTTTAAGGAGTCTCTAAATGTCATAGAACCATAACCTGGACATATCATAATCCTACCCGGGATTAAGTTTAATGTGGTAGTAATGGGTATGCTTAGGTTGTTTCTGAACCAGGAAGGGGCCATTATTATTCCCTCGGGCATGTTGACCATGGAGGCCAGAGTGGCTAGGGAGTTAGCCACGTTGTTCTTTGCTTGACGTAAGTAGTGAAAAGTGACATCATTAAACTGAGAGGCCAATTCTTCTACGTGGTCATGGAAGGGCAGGAGTTTTCATCTTTGACTTTCCATTTTTTGAAAATTTTGCCAACAATAAGGGTAAAGCCTCTGTAGATGTCTAGGTACTGAATTCCTTTATGTAGGGCCATCTTGATGCCTACTGTGCATGATACGTACTATGTCATGTTATTGGTGAAAAGGAAGTATATCTTGAGGCCAATAGGGGTATGAGATTCATCAGGGGTGATTAGGAGTATCCCAATGTCGTATCCTTTCTTGTTGGTAGTTATGTCAAAGAACATTTACCATTGAATGTCCTTCTGACCGATGCATAGAATATCAACGTCTTGGAATTTAGAGACCAAAACATCGGTTTCTTCCATTAGGTAATCAATAAGGTAGTCGGAGTTGTCTCTCCCATTCATAGCATTCTGCATAATGTACAATATCAAACTCTGCTAACAACATCAACCATCGAGGAATTCAACTGGATATAGTCTAATTTTCTAGCAATTACTTAATGGTATGCGTACGAGATACAAGTGTAATGGTTAAGGTAAGCATATAATACAATAACTTTTTCATGACCCAGACCTGGCAAACACATGCTTTCTCCAAAGCAGTGTAGTTGACTTTGTACCCAACTAATTTCCGATTGGCATAGTAAATGGATCTTTACTTATGGGATTCTTTAATGTATTGAGCTAGAAAATCCCCTGCTACAGTATCTGTCACAGTTAAGTATATGAGTAGGGGGAGACCTAGCTGTAGAGGCATAAGCACTAGAGGTGGGGTAAGGTAATTCTTGATTTTCCCAAAGGCTTTTTGGTAGACCTCATTCCATACTTTGGTAGAATATTTGTGAAGAAGCTTGAAAATAGGTTCGCCGGTAGAAGTCAGCTCGTTGATGAACCGACTAATTTACTATTATTTTCCCAAGAATCCTCGAACTTCTTTCTCCGTCCATAGTGGTGGCATCTCACGTATGGCTTTCAGCTTGACAGGGTCTGCTTTGATTCCCTTTTCACTAATCATTAATCCCAAAATCTTTCCTTTCATGACACCAAAAATGCATTTATGTCGGTTCAGTCACGCCTGGTATTACCGCTGTCATTCAAAAAACTTTCGAAGGGTGGGAATATGGCCTCCCCGAGTCTTATATTTGATGATCATATCATCCACATAGACATCGACCTCCTTATGAATAATGTCATGCAGGATGGTTGTGGCATCCCTCTGGTAGGTAGCCCTGACATTTTTTAGTCCGAATGGAATGACAGTGTAGCAGAAAGTTCCCCACTAGGTGATGAACGTGATTTTCTCTTGATGGTCAAGGTGCATGATGATCTAATTGTATTCGAAAAATCCATAAATAAATGACTTAAGGGCATCACTAGCCGTGCTGTCCATGATAATGTTAATGTTAGGTAATGGGTAAACATCCTTCAGGGTTGCTTTATTCTAATCTCGATAGTCAATGCACATGCGAACTTTCCCTCCTGACTTCGGAATATAGATGATGTCGGTGAGCCATGTATGATATTCAACTACGCGAATGGAACCTACGTTCAGTTGCTTAACTACTTCTTCTTTAACATTGAGTGACCATTTGTGCGAAGCTTCTATAGATTCTGTTTGACCAATTTTCATTCTAGAAATGTTGGGATCTCGCGTTGGGCTATTTCTGGATCAATGCCTGACATATCATAGTAGGACCATGAAAAAATGTCCATAAATTCCTTCAGTAGGTCTTCGAATCGCACACGCTCATGCTCGTTAAGGGTGGACCCTATCTTAATCTCCTTTAATGGTTACTAGAACCGAGATTAATAATAATAGTTTCATCATCATTAGTTTGAACGTAGTTATGTTGTTTGTTATTTTCCTTGTTAAGATCCGTTAATAATTGTTCATTTTCAAAATCATCATCATAAAGAGTTTATGTCAGGCACAACAAGATACTCAAAATATTCGTTTATTTCGTTCTCAGAAAAATAAATATTGAGTACCTCATCAAAAGAGGTCTCAGTTATATTGATATTAGAAAAGGTAACAACAACATCGAATGAAGAGATTTTATAGGGTAGACATCAGGGTTGACTTGAATCTGGGCAAGTTGGACAAGCACAACATTCCAGTTGAGGAGAGGCATGTCAGCAACTTTGATCTCAGTAGACGGATCTGATAGCGCATCATCTGAACTGATCATGCAGAGACTTAGCCCTAGTGTCTGCAGGTTAAATGAGTCCTCAGAATCACTTTCTTTAGAATATGACTTTCTCATTGAGGGGTTGAACTTCATTTTGGGAAACTGTGGCCCAAGCATTGCTGTCTTGAACGAATATTTTTAGCCCCAATTTTATTTTCTTATCAATGTGGTCATACCATGGTTCAGGGAAGCCGCATAAAGGGAAATCTTCACCTTCCTTGATAAACCTTCTATTCAAAAAGTCTCTCGATGTAGTCTTTCCTTATACCATGATTCTTTTTGTTTGTGACCACTAGAGGGCTTTGAGTTCTTATGGTGATCGTTGGTAGCCCGGGCCACATGGGGAAAGGCCTTCTTCAGGACTATGGGATCAAGGATCCCTTATTGGCGTCATCCTAGCCCCATACCTGGCATGAAATGCATATTTTTGAACATCTGAATCATGATCACATTATCGTGAGTGTTGTGTTTTTGACAAAATCGTTCTTTGAAGCTATCTCTTACTGGAAGGGGAAGGGGTGAACTCTGAAACCATAGAGCATCATATCATTCGTCCCATGCTGGATATCTAATACTAGGTTACTGAAACTAGCAGTGTATGAATTGTCTTCATCCCCTAAGATGCTGATAACTTAGTTATTGGAGAATAATTTAAGTTTTTGATGAAGAGAAGATGATACCCCTCAGATACTGTGGAGCCATGGACGAGCAAGAAAAAGGTTATAACATGTAGGTATGTCAATAACCTAGGACTAAATGATAGGATTGATAGGGCTAACCCCTATTGTGAGTTTTGTAAACCCCATTAACTCCCGACGGGTATTGTCATAAGCACGCACAGCAGCGAAAGTGGGAGTGAGATTACCAACTTTCAAGCCCATGCAATTGAAGCTTCTTAGAGGGTAAACATCCAGATCAGATCCGTTATCAATAAAATAGAGTGTAATTATCTTTTCAAACACTTCAACGGAGATGTTAAGGGAATAATTGTGATCGGGACCGATCTTTGGTATGTATGCTTCGAAAAAGGAGAGGAGTCTGGAAGAAATTAAGAACCCAACCATGTTCACGACTTCTTCGGGAGTAGTGGAAGGGGAGACGTGGTCCCGATGAGGAGTCTTATTAGAGAATTTTGGTGCAACTGGGAGGACATGAAAATCCCCCATAAGGTGATGTTGGATTGAGTTTTCTTGAGCTAGTTAAGGATTTTACTTTTTTTTTTATGGTCATCTATGGTATGGAAAGTTCTTCGGCAACTCCCTTTCCCTTATCCGTCTCAATCACATTAGGAATCAGATCTTTATAGTGTCTCTCTAACCTGGTTATGTGATTTACTAAGTTAGGGAAGAACACGAACCCCGTGTCTTCATTTATTTCTGGTTGAATAACCACCTTATTGCTCCCCCCCCCCCCCAATAATTCATCAAAGGATATCATTCCACACAAACTTTCTACTAGACTGGTGTCTTCCTGGATGGGCTCGTCATTTGAGTTGTAAAAATAGTATTCCCATATGGTGGCGCTTATATCCTCTTACCCACATAAAACAATTCATTCAACAACCTCAATGGCTTCATCATACAAAACTTCCCACTAAATGGGGAGGTGTAGGAGTGAAAGGACCAACCGTCCCTATGTTTCAAAGTAGTGAGTAGCTCATTAGTACTACATATTTCACATGTTTGTCGAAATGAATTGGCTATAATCTGTATTACGTCACCTAGACTAACTCTATTAGTAGGTACTACCCAATCATCTGACTTTCGAACCCACCTCCAAGCTTCCATGCATAAGCCACTGAATTTGCAACAGTAGACGATCATCTATGTGGGCAATTTCAGCCCAAACTCCAAGAGTTGGTTCAATACAGTAGGTAGATCCATATCTTTCCCTTTAGATCGGGTGTGGATGGGAATACAATACCTTATGAGGAGTCATAAAGATCAGTCTATGAAGCAGTTAGGGTGTGAGAGAAAATATGGGGAAACTTTGAGTGGTTTCGATGAAATTACGGGTATGATGGGTGCTTAACTGGTCATAATCTGAGCAGATGAATCAAATTTTGGGTCATTCTCGAAAAAGATGACATTTATATGGGTTGGAAGTGTGTTATCAATGGTCTTGTCTTTATAATTGTTAGGTGGGGCGATGATACCCCGATCAATTAAACCTTGGATCACATTCTGAAAGAGGAAGCGTTGGTCGGTGGTATGGTAAGTAGACTGGTGGAAATCATAATGGGCATCGACTTTGAAGGTTTTAGGGAGTGGATTTGGTAATGGATGAGGGTCGAAGGGTTTGATGAGGTTTTGGCTCAGCAAGGCTTGGTAAAATTTTGACGAGGGGGCATGGAGCTCAATGTATTCTTTCTTGATAGGGTTAGGGCGACTTTTTGATGCCCAAGGGGTAGCAGGTTGCGAAATGTTATTGATGGTTGAGACTATAGAACTAGAGAGGTTTTCATATATTTGGGGAGTTAACTATCCAGTCACTTTCTTTGGCTCATGTTCGACTTGGGCAATGCCTTCCTCAATTTTTACACGAGGTTCTCGGTGGGATTGAAAGTTTGGGTAGTATTATCCTCCCATAAACACTTGAATGTGCGGTAAGAAGTTATTCTTCATGATACTAACTTGCTCCTCCTTAGAGGGTCTGCTGGTTATGGTAGCAGTTTTCTCTTTCCACCTTCCTATGAAGCTACTAACAGTTTCCCTGGGGTTCTTCTTAAGAAGATCTGGATCTCGATGTGCAACCTCTAGATCCTCATTATACTTGTATTGTGACATGAATTCTGAGGCAAAATCCTCCCAACTATGGATTTTAGATTCTTTTAGGGACATAAACAAGGGTGCTTTCTTTTAAGGTCTGTTGGAACGTTTGGGGCATTATCTGTTCAGAGGAACCAATCGAGGTTATGGCTTGGTGATAACTTCGAAGGTGAATAATTATGTGTTCGCTTCCCCAAAACTTCTTGATGTATGGCATCTTAAACTTCTCTAGTAGTTTGGCTTTGGGATAGGGAGGCATATGAGTGTAGACCATGTTATTTCGAGATATCGTGACTTGATCGAACTTCTTTTATAACATATTGAGGTCTTCCTTGACCTTGGTCAGTTCTTCTTCCTCAGGATCTATGGGTAATATCAAGTTCGCACTTGGCTGGGTAAGGTTCGGGATAGGGAGCTGAGCTGGAGGTGGCCCATTAGCAGGTGGGGCATGCGGAGCATGCTGATACTCTTCTGGACCCATATAGGCTCAGGAGCGATTGGACCAATGGGACAAGGAAAGATAACCTTGGGTTCTTCAAGAATTTGGGTCCGATGATGTTTCATCTCATGGGCTTCAATTTGAAGGTTTTTTGTCTTGGCATTGAGCTGAGCTAAGACGGTCATCAGAGCAGGTTGCACATTAGGTTCTTGGTCGATGTTCTCTATGAAGATCTCATAAAGGTAAATTCCAAACTCATATGAGGTAATAGAAGAACCGACGGAGCTTTGGGATGATTTGACTGAAGACCGAAGCCAATAGGGAGACAGACCATAAGTTAGGTATGCGATTGACCTGAGAGGGAAAACAGTTCAAATTTTATGTTTGAAAGAGGGGGGTTAAAATTTTGGGTATTTCAAAAGGAGGAGAAAAAAATATTTTGGGTATTTTTGGAAAATGAGGGAAAAAGGAGAGGAATCTCAGCATGATTATTATTAATGTTATTATTAGGTTCCCACTTGTATTAGGTTTACCTTAATTCACAAAAAATGTTGGACAGGACTCGAGCTTAGGAAAATGGGGTTTGAAAAAATATGTAAAGCACGGTTGTACTTGTTTACAGACTCATGGATGGGGTCCTATTTTGAAAAAATGGCAAAATCGTGCAAAATTTTGAGCGGCATGCCAACCCGTAATTTCGATTGAGTTTTGCATGGTAATGAAAAAATAAAATATAAGTGTCCTAGGTTTGACATATATATGAGATTTATGTAATTGTCGGGTTAGTGGAAGGGTTCCGCCCTTTGGCATGACTTCCACGCTATATCTTTCCTATCAGGGAAATAATTCATCGGTACGTGTGGACAAGCCATTTGAGATGCCTGAGTATATGTGAATTTCCACACTATGTACCTCGTGGGGATAATACATGTGAGAGACAATTCAATATAATCGACATAAATGAACGAGTTTCGTACTATATACCTCCCTTCGTGAGTTTGGTCAAGCTATACAATACGGGGGAATCATTCAATATACGTAAAAGGTACGAGGCCAATGGAAGGTTAGAGTCATATTTCTTAGGCTAACAGTGACCTGTAGGTTTAGGGCCCATCACAAAGTGACCCCCCAGTATAGGACAAAATTTTGGTCAATATCCATGCTCTTGGTGATGTAGTGTACAAAAATGCATAAGTCTTAATTAACATATTATGGAGAGAGAGAGTATTTTTATCACTTTTTATTGGCATGATGAGTAAAGGTAATGATAAATTAAATGGGGAGGAAATACAAGTATATTTATTATGGAAACTATACTACCCATGGATACATGTGAGTGAGTATTTGACGTGGGACTATATACAAGTGTGTGTGTGTGTGTTGTAGTAAATCTATCCATGTATAAACTACAAGTGGTGTGTGACATGTGTAAGTGAGAATATATATAAGTGTAGATAACATGGTTGTGTTCTAGCGAATCCTAACCATGGATATTCTAAGTGGAGTGTGAAGCATGTGAGAGTAAAGTGAAGCTAAGTGCAAATATGTGAAGTTTACATGGAAAGTATATACAAAGTCTGTGAAGTGTACAAGTGAGATATACATGAGCGAGATATATACAAAAGGGTAAAGATAGGAGAAAAGGGAACATACAGGTAGGTGCATATGCGCACGTGCAAAAAAGAATAACTCCCATGCAAAAATAGAGTCTAGTCCTCTTATAGAAATCCCTAGAGAAGTCTCCACTGTGTCTATCCCGATGTCAGGGGGTCGGGGTCTCCGAAGGTGGATCCCTCGTTCCTCCCCCCATCCTTTTTTGGGCATGTGAATGGGATTTCATCCATTTTCGGGGAGCTGAGCCATCATCGATGTGGAGTGATATGTAGAGATAGAGTCGCCAACATATTGTGAACAAAATAAGAAAAAGAAGTGTGGATGCCTCGAGAGAATGATATCAACGACAATACTGATGCTTGTGAAACCATGTAGTTCAAAGGTTCGGGGAATAAGTTATAGAATGGGAAGGTGCTAGGCACCCATGCCATCCTTTTGGCCTCTCGTGGGCATGTTTTTAAGCTTCTCCTATAGAACTCCGTGATGTGTGTACTTATGTGCATAATATAAATGGAGAATGTAATCCCTCACCTCGCATCATGGATAAAGGCAAAGAGAGTTCATCCTTAGTTGTGTTCCTAAAATATTACTAAAAAGTATGATCTTTGTGTTTGTCGATTCACGAGTCATTATGGGAAAACAATTTCGTATATCGGACAAGACACAAGAAAACAAGCATATAAAACATAAATATCACGAATATATGATGAGAATAAAATTACAAATGAATGTTGGAGGACTCGAGTCAAGGGTTTTACATAAGTTCCTACGTAGCCCAAGGGGCATAAAGGTCCACGTAGTTCGAATACAGTATGAGGTAGGTTTTAACTCATAAATCCAACCAGGGAATTTATTTATATCGTTGTGTAGAAAAAGATGTTTTAGTCTGAGAAAATGTGATGAGAAATCCCCTTTTGGAATTTACAAGTGGACACACTTTTTCTTATTTTTGGGTTTTTCTATGAAAATAAACTATGTGTGAATAGTGATAATTTTTTTTTAGAATTAACATGTGTTATGTAATGAAGTAAAATAAATAATCAAAAATTGAGTAACTAATGCAAAATTAAGAGCATTTAATGACAAAGAGGAAGAAATGGAACTCTTTATGAAGACTAAACGTAGATCTTCCTTGTAGATTCGCTGACCAGGGATTATGGCCAAGTGATTATGGTTTGAGTAGGTGGGTAGCAATTTACTCAAAAGAGTATGGAAATGATGGAAGGAATGTGGGATGTTGGATTTTTAGGAAAGGTCAAATTTGAATTCGAGGGAATTCCTCTAAATTTCCAAGCGAACTGTTCATGGGTTCCTTTCAAAGTGAGGTCATGGCCTCTATTTATAGGGCCAAGGAGGTCTCAATCGGTATGGTCCCTTTGGCATAGAACTCTGGACACACTTCCAATAGGCAGGGTCCTCGGGTTTCGAATTGGCAGTGTGAGGCATGTTTTTTAGAAAAATGGCCATAAAATGTGAATCTTAAGTCAGAATCGTGCACGAGGTAGACCGTTGCAAAGGTTATTCAGAGACCTTCAAGAATCCATTGAGCCACTCTCGATTTCAGAGACCTTAATCTTGATAATTTTTACGATCCCGAACATTTCATTCATCCTAGATTTATTTAATATTTGTGTTACTAACCTTTTTGGCAAGTATTTTGACTTTTATGTATTTCTCATATGTTTTACAGGTAAATCGTGTAATTGGATGAAAGAGGAAAGTCAAAATAGTGGAAGATTAGCGAAGAAGAGAAGTAGACGGAAAAACGGTAAATGTACAACCAGAACTCGAAGGAAGAGCCGATAAAAAAAGTTAAAGATCTCAAAGTCATGAGAACACTAGAAGAAAAATCACCTAAATTCGAGCTATAATGAAGAAGTTATGACCATTTGAATTTGCAAAGAAATCTAGGGGCGAAACTGCAATTAAACGGAAAAAGGCAAAGCTAAAGGCCAAACCCATCAACCAACCAATTCGGTAAGCAAACTGGTTCACTTTCGCTGAGGGTTCAATTTTATCTGAGGGTTCGATCTCTAGTGGGATTTCTTATCTATTCCTAGATTTGAACTAATGTATTTTGGATCCAACTTAACCCATTTGGTCAAATTTCGGCACATGTTCAAGATTATTAGGAGTCTGATTAACATTATTATAGTCTTTTTTATGCAACTATGAATCACACAATTAATTGGAGAAAAAGAATTTCACTTTTCATCATCAAATTCATTCAAAATTTGTTCTTTTTTTGGATTTCTTCATTTATTGTGAATTCCTTGCATGCAATTTTATTTCCTCAAGTTTGGTAAAATAATTTCATCTCTTTTCTATTATTATTTAATAATGATTTTCTTGCATAATGATGAATGTTATCAGGGATTAAATCCATGTCTAGCTAAATCATTATTGGGTAGGGGAACATGAACCCAACCTAGGATTTTTGATGTTATATAAAAACTCAAAATAATTAGATAATTAATTATTAGAGTTTGACAATTTAATCTAGAGTAATATCGATGGTCTCTTAACTCTATATGTCGAAGGCAACCGAATTGTTTGAGAATGCAATATATGCATCGGTAATTTTATTATTCGCATCAATTAATTTGTTGACCAAGTATTATGTGGATTAACGCCCACACATGTTTGGTTCGTCGAATTAGTTATGCTTTTCTTTCATTATTAAATAGTTATCTATAATTTTAAATTTAGTGAAGATAATTTACAGTTTGAGGGATTAGATCCCAACTCCATTTTCCCAAAATTGTTTTAAATATCCAAAGTTCTAGTTCTTTATTTTTAGATGTTTCATTTGCATTTGCTTAATTAAATTTTCATAGAGAAATAGAATTTTCCACAGATACAAAAATTATCTTTTTTTTCTCATGTCAAAACCTACATCTTAACGGCCAAGCCTACATTAATCATTGTCTTACAAACTATTCCTTGAGGATTCGAAGTCGATTTACCGGGTTATTACTTGAATGGACGACTTGAACTTTAGCCATATGTAAACACGTAGTACATGCATTTTGTGTGGTGTCATGTTTTTGGTGACATTGCTGGGGAAGTACGTAGATTGTAGGTTAGGTCAAATTGATATTAATTTGACTCTAAATCCAAAAAAGTAAAAAAAAAAAAAGCATAAACTCCAAAAATCCAAAAAAATATCCAAAACAATCAGAAAAATCAATAAAAACAAATTCTCTCAAGTCCTTAAATGCAAAAAACTCAGCCCAATCCAAATCCAGAGCCAATAGTAGAACTCCCCCTTCTAGATATAACACTCCAATTTCTAAGTACCACCTTCTACACCGAGTAGTCACACCACGAGTCGAATATTTAGGAACTCGAATGAGGATATTGATTCTTTAAGTGTGAGTTCAATGTCAGATAACGGTAGTTTTGGAACGGGAGAGAGTGTGATTTCGTATCGCCCTATAAGAGAACTCTTATACCCGGAGCGAACCATCACTCTAAGCTGCATTATACTCCTGTATAATGGGGGAAATTTCACTTTAGTAACAGGATGATTCAAATTCTTCCTTATTTTCATGGTATAGAGTCGGAGAAGACTTATCTCCACATTGAGAGCTCGAGGAGACGTGCAAAACGTTTAGGGATAAATCTTGAACCTAAGATGTCCTATGTCTCAATCGGCTCCCTTTATCACTTAAGGACAAGGCTAAGACTTGTCTTTGGACTTTAGAACCGAACTCTATAAGTACATAGAGAGACATGCAAGCTAAATTTATCCAAAAGTTCTTTCCCGCTCACACAACCAACTCTATTTGGGCTCAAATTCAAAATTTTAAGCAAAATATTAATGAGACCTTTGATAAGTGTTAGGAGAGGTTTAAAGAGTTGGTTAACATGTGACAACATCACGGTTTTGAGAAGTGCAGATTCATTTCCTACTTCCATCATGGGCTTACCCTAAGCTCAAAGAAAGTATTAGAAATAATGTGTCCAGGAGAGTTCTTTGGGTTTTCTGGGGATGATGAGGAGTCCCATTTTAAGTATGTCATAGGGACTACTCAATCTTGGGAGACATCGGATCCGAACACCCAACCCAAGGCTATAATCATATCAACATCTCCTTCTACTTCCAAACACTACCAATTGGATAAGGAAGTCGAGTTTAAGCATTAAATTAATCAATTAGCCAAGAAACTAGAAGACGTGGTAGAAGCTAGGGGGAGATATACATCCAGCCCATCTCCAGCCTTAAAGGAGGATATTTTCACTATTTTTTAGGCAAGACATTTAATGAAGGAATGTCCAACTATCCTCGCCTACAAAAGTATGATTTAAGAACAATTCAAAGCGGTGAGATCTTATAAAGGGAATTTTAACACCTCTCACGGAAACTCTTATAATCCCTTTTGGCGGAACCATGTTGATTTTAATTATGGGCAACTCAATGCCTCATTGAATCCCAATCAACACATTTACCAACAGTCACCACCACTCCCACCTTTCTAACAAGTGCCTCCTCCCGCGCCTTATGTGACCCCACAACGAAAGAGTCTCGAGGACACTCTTATCCAATTTAAGGAAACTTAATTAGCGATCAATGCCCAAAATGCACAATAAAATTTTGACTTAAAGACATCGCTATCTAAGTTGCAATCATCTCTAAGTGTCCAAGAGAAGGGGAAGTTTCTCGCCCAAGGCCAATGACCTCCCTAAGGTAAAAAATGTGTGTGCTCTACTTTAGATAAAAATCAAGAGCAATGTAAAACGGTAACCACTCTACGTAGCGTAAGAGTTGTTGACTTGTCACCTCCTCCACATGACGTGCAAAAAGACAAGGAGGTTTCACCCAGCACATAAGAGGTCAAAGATTCCCCCTTGGAAGAGAGTGAAAAAGAAGACATAGTTAGGCCGTAAAGTGGTAGTGAAACCACATACAACCGCACCATACCCTCAATGCTTGCTCCTTACTCATAAAGGGGCCTCACATTATGACATTTTAGATGTGTTTAAGCAAGTGAAGCTAAACCAAACTTTTGTTGAGGATACAAAGAAAATTCTTGTGTATGTTAAGTTCTTAATGGAGTTGCTCAAGGTGAAACGTAAATTAAAGGTAAAGAAGAAGGTTTTCTTAGCACAAAATGTGAGTTCGGTATTTTTGATCAACCTACCACCTAAGTATAAAGATCCACCATTTCGTGCATTATTGGAGATAATAAAATCGAGAGAGCTTTATTAAATTTAGGGTCTAGTTTTAACATTCTACCCTATTCCATCTATAGACAGCTTGATTTGTAAGATTTTAAGCCCACCAAAATTACTCTCCAACTTCTGGATCGTTCCACGAAAGTACCACATGAGGTAGTTGAGGACGTAATCGTTCAAAGTTGACACTTTATACTTCCTGGTAGATTTTTTCATTTGGGACACGGTTCTCTCCTCCCCATCGAGTCGTCATGTTCACGTTATTCTTTGCCACCCTTTCCTAGACACGACTAACATGTTGATTAATATGCGTAATGGGAAAATACAACTCATGTTCCGAAACATGACACTTGGAAAAAAATATTTAGCATTATCAAGTAAATGGATGATGAGTATGATTTACATGACACAAATATCATTGAGGAGGTAATACACTAACACTTTGAGGGTAATCATGTTAGTGATCCACTTGAGACCTGTTTACTGATGGTGAGTGAGACTGTGAGAGAGTACTCTGAGTTCGATTAAGAGGTGATTGGGATGATTGATTCACTAGATGAGGGAGATATCGCTAAATGATGTGAGAGACATAACTTGGGTCTCCCAATTTTAAGGAATTACCATTGAAGGAATCCTACACGATTCCCTCTGACATTAGATTTCACAAACTCGAATTGAAGAATCCACCTTCCAACGTTAAATATGCTTATTTAGGAGAGGATGAGACATATCATGTTGTTATCTCCTATAGCCTAAATAAAGAGCAAGAAGGTAAGCTAATGACTATTTTGATAAAGCCCAAAGGTGCTTTTGGTTGGTCTATTGTGGATTTAAAAGGTGTAAGTCCCTTGATTTGTACCCATAAAATCCACCTAGAGGAGGATGTGATGCCCTCTAAGGAGATGCAAAGAAGATAAAACCTGATTTTGAAGGACGTCATAAGAATGAAGATTATTAAATTGTTAGATGAGGGCATCATCTATTCCATATCGGATAGTAAATGGGTTAGTCCAATCGAAGTCAATACAAAAAATTCGAGAATCAATGTTTTTGAGAATGCAAAGGGGGAACTTATCCCAAAATGTACCACAACCTGGTGGAGCATTTTCATTGATTACCAAAAACTCAATGCCAACATTAATAAATACCACTTACCATTAACTTTCATGGAAGAAATGCACGAGAGAGTTTCTGGCCACCCATTTTACTATTTTTTAGATGATTATTCCGAGTATTACCAAATAAAGGTGGGCGTTCTTGACCAAGAGAAGACTACCTTCACATGTTCCTTTGGCACTTTTGCCTACAAAAGGATGGCATTTGGATTATGTAATACTACTGCACCATTTCAAAGTTTCATGCTTAGTAATTTCAGTGACATAGTTGAGAGAGGCTTTCAGATGTTCATGGATGATTTTGGTGTATTCGGTCCCTCTTTTGACCAATGTCTTACTAATCTCGATAACGTTCTTGCTCGATGTGTGGAAAAGAACCTAGTACTAAATTGGGAAAAATGCAATTTCACGATTACTGAAGGAGTAGTTCTAGATCACATTGTATCATCCAAGGGGATAAACATCGATAGGGAAAAAATTAACATAATTTCCGAACTTCCCCCACCTAAGTCACTAAAAGACATGTGCTCATTTTTGGGATACGTGGGGTTCTATAATAGGTTTATTAAGGACTTTAGCTCCATACCTAGGACCTTAAGTAATTTACTTGTTATGGATGCCTAATTTTAGTGGAGTGAAACATGCCAAGAGGCTTTTCAAAAATTAAAGAGCATGATCATCTCCGCTCTAATCATGCAAACTCCGGATTGGACCGTTCCATTCGAGCTAATGTGTGATGTGAGTGACTGCATAGTAGGGCTTGTTTTATAGAAAATGAGAGATAAGAAATCACATGTAATATATTATGCATGCCAGACTATAGCGAGACCCAAATTAGACTACTACTCTATAGAAAAAGAGTTACTAGTGGTAGTGTTCACCCGTTACAAGTTCAGTTCATATCTTATCGGGTCACCTATCATATGTTTTATCGACCACGCGACATTTAATATCTCCTTTCCAAGAAGGGTACAAAGTCGTGCCTCATTAGATGGATATTTCCATCAAACATAAGAAAGGAGTAGAGAACATCGTAATCGATCATTTATATAGGCTCTGTTTTGATTGGCCTCAAGATTCCGTACCCAAAGATGAGTATTTTCTAAATGAGAAACTTTTTTATACTTTGTTTCTTCCTTTGTTTGCGAACATCATGAATTATCTAGTGACAGAGGTTGTTCCCTCCTGTTGGAATCCATAAAAGAAGATGAAGTTATTCATTTGGTCGTGCATGTTCTTTTACGATGATCCTTATCTATTGAAGTATTGCGCACACCAAATAATTAAAAAATGTTCACCGATGATGAGATTCAAAGTGCATACAGTTTTATCATTCGAAAGCTTGTGGAGGCCACTTTTCCACAAAAAAGACATTCGTAAATGTTCTTCAATGCAGTCTTTATTAGCCCAGTATTTTTCAAGATGTGAACTCTCATTGTTGATCTTAAGATAAGTACCAAAAGATGGGTGTGATTACTATATATGATATGATGTCATTGACCCTTATTCTCACCATTAAGATGTTCAAGTGTTGGGGCATCGACTTCATGGGACCCTTCCCTCCCGCTTTTGGTTTTCTATACATCCTTGTTATGGTAGAATATACGTCTAAATGGGTAGAGGCAATAGATACATGAACAAATGGCATTAAAGTGGTGGTTAAGTTCATACATGAACCCATTCTTTCTCATTTTGGTGCCCTGAAAGTTGTCACTAGTGACAATGGCATGCATTTTTGTAATAGGCCATTTGAGACGTTAATGTGAAAGTATGCAATTATCCATGAGTTTGGGATAACTTACCACTCGCAAACACATGAGAAAGATGATCAAGGAAATCGATAGATGAAAAATATTCTCAAAAAGATTGTTGATACTAAATTTTTGGATTGGTCTAATCTATTACTGGATGCACTATGGGCTTATCGAACCGCATATAAGAATCCCCTTGGGATGTCCCCATTTTGCTTTATGTATGGAAAGACTTGTCATCTCCCCAATGAAGTGGAACAAAAGGCGTATTGGGTGATTAAGTGGTTGAACATCAACTAAGACAAAGCCGATGAAACACGCAAACTAAAATTGAATGAGTTGGAAGAAGTACGCAATAATGCGTATAAGATCACCCGTATTGCGAAAGAACGAATGAAACTTGCCCATACCCTCGTTTATATTTATTTCTCGAAAAGTTACATTCGAGATGGTTCAACCATTTGCTGTGAAGGAAGTGTTCCCACACGGTGCTATGGAATGGAGGATCCTAAGGATAGGAGCACATTTTAAGTTAATGAACAACTCCCAGAGTCTTATCCAGAGGCGCATATAGGGGAATTGGAGACAATTTTATTATTGGACCCCATATACAGGAACAAGTAGGTTTTCAGAGAGAGGTTATCGCAGCCCCTATGATTATGGGGTGAGTTTTTAATGTATTTCTAAGTCGTGTGAGTGCGTAGAGTGTTTAGGAATAAGTCGAGTGCATTTTAGCAAGAGTGAACTTAATTCAGTTTTTTTAGACCAGTCCCAAGAGTGAAAAATGAGCACACGATGAGATTGATGATTTTTGGTCAAAAATGATGAATTTTGGTTGAATTAGTGAGTCTTTTAGGAAACCTAACCCCCATGCCCGAGGGAGTAGGAGAAAATCAAAAAAAATTGAAATGTAAAAAATTTGTGTTCAGAATATTGAATCCTCTGCGAAGGGGTTTGGTTAGAAAATTGAACCTTCGGATCTGAGGGTTTTTTGTTGACAGAGTTCCAAACCGAATAGGTACAGTCCTAGGGGCGAAGTTGTTTGTTCCCCAGGGCAAACTGATTCACTTTTTGTGCTATCAACTAGAAATTTTACTCCCTTCCCCCAACCCCTTCTCCTCCCTCGACCCAAATTCACCCCCTTCCCCCCAACCATGAAAATAAATCCAAAAATATTCCCCCTACCACCAAAACCTCTCATTTTTCCAAATCCCTCCATTTTCCACCTAAGCACCATTTCATTTCCCACCCTTTCACACCACTTCCAACCTATAAGTTCCCCACCCCTTCACCATTCTTCCTTACACCTTCAACCTTCTTTCGTCTCCTATAATTCTCTTTATGCTCTTCCTAAATTTTTCATCTCTCCAAATGTCACCAAAGCTCTATTTAAATAAATACAATTCCACCGACATTTGAGGAGGGTGATGACCAACAAACATTCCAT
The DNA here is from genome assembly GCA_949130495.1 of Sambucus nigra. Lineage (NCBI taxonomy): Eukaryota > Viridiplantae > Streptophyta > Magnoliopsida > Dipsacales > Adoxaceae > Sambucus > Sambucus nigra. The sequence continues at coordinate 440,346,923 of OX422220.1, read as the reverse complement.
TCCACCTAAGACAGAAGTTGTGCCGCGATTATTTCATTTCTAAGGAGCTAAAGTGATGATGATCGATTCTGAGGGCCGAGGCCAATTATGAGGACCTAATATTATAGCGACCAATTCTGAGGGCAGAGGTCAATTTTGAGGGCCAAGGTCAATTCTAAGGACCTAAGGTTGCTGGGACCGATTATGCGGGGCGAGTTCGATTCTAAGGACCTAAAGTTATGGAGACTGATTCTAAGGGCTGAGGAAAATTCAGAGGACCTAAAGTTATTGTGACCAATTCTGGGATTTGGGGTCGATTTTGAGGACCTAAGGTTGTAGGGACCAATTCTGCGGGTCGAGGTCGATTATGAGGACCGATTCTGAGGGTCGAGGTCAATTATGAGGACCTTAGTTGTAAGGACCGATTTTGTTGGTCAAGGTCAATTATGAGGACATCAAGTGATGACGATTGATTCTAAGGGCCGAGGTTGATTCTAAGGACCTAAGATTGTAACGACCAATTATGAGGGTTGAGTTTAATTCTGAGGACCTAAAGTTGTGATGACCATTTCTGAGGTTCAAGGTCGATTCTGAGGACCAAAAGTTCTGAGGATCATTTTTTTGGGTGAGGTCGATTTAGAGGACCTAAAGTTGTAACACGGGGAGTTGATCTCTTAGGAAATCTTTAAATTGTCTTGGGGATGCAAATGCATCGTGGTTTTGCTAGTGATTGTCATATTTTAAAAATCTATCGAGGAAGGATTTATCTTCGAGACATCCGATTGGGGATTATTTTATTTTGATAGGGGATAGCTTCTCTCGGGAAACTGTGAGGAATTTTGTTTGCAGGAGTATCTTAAAATTCTGAGGGAGAATGAATAAGGAGAAAGTTTATCTGGGAGATGTCTTTGCAAAACTGGGATAGTATTATCTTGCAATTCCATTGGGGAAATGTTTGATTTGTGGTTGATATTCCACTAGGGAAGGCTTGAGATTTGAGGTTTCGTTGGGGAATTGTAGTAGACTTGGATGCGAGCACATTGTTGGTTATGTTTGGGAAATCTGTTGAGGGTAGGTTAGGGTTTATGGTGGGAATAAGAGCGTAATATGAATATTTTGGGAGATTTCGGTAGTTTGTAAGTGGTTTAGGGTTCCAAACAAATGGTTATCTTAATGAAGAAATGTTCTAATATTTGTCTGATATTTTTAGCAATTTTTCGGGTAATTTTTGGATTTTCTAGCATTTTCTGGCATTTTTCTACAAATTTGTAGGGGTATGGTGATCGGTAAGACATATGGGTTACCGTTTGAAAATTTCACGGACTCCTAGTCTTCGTTGGGAAGAGGAGTAGGCAGGTGCCGATCGGTATGTGCAGGGGCCTGCTGATTGACTTGCCGTTTAGTCCCATATAAAAAGGTGGCGATCCCTCCTCATTTTTCACACCTTCAAGTGATTGAATCTTTTTCTTTTTCTCTCTAAAAACCGTTCCTAATTCCTTTTCCTTACAAGACTTCAAATGGCGGGCTCTTTTAGCGAGTGATATAATTTGGACTAGTTATCTTGGAGTGGCAGTCTAGGGTGCCCCTTGTCTTGGGTAACGAGAATGATTTTGATCACTTTGAGCCAGTAGAAGAATAGAGCTTCCTTTTACGTGAGCCTGCATACCACTGTTCATCTAAGGTGAGTAACCCTAATGTCTATGTAATTATGGTGACTCTTGGTATTCTTTTTCTCTTTTTCTTTATTTTCTTGTGCCGATGAAAGATTTCTTCTTCTCTTTTACTTTGGCAGACTGATATTTCTCCTTCGATCATGCGTCCTTGGGGTACAACAAGGTTGAAGCATGTTTGGCAGACGCGATGGTGCACTAGATGGTTACTTCAGCTGGTTTTGGTCGTGTGGCGCAGGCCTTGGATGAGGCATTATGTTCTACTGTGGTGTTGTGTGTTTGGTAGGGAGGTGGTGGGACACTACCCACACATTCCATTTGGGTTTTGGGGAGATCACTACTACTACCATTGATGTTCAGTAGCTATGGGGGACACACTGTGAGGGTGTGTAGATAGAGATGGATCGCACAGTGAGGATGATGCTGGAGGCAGTTCAGGTGGCGCTGGGGGACGTGGGTAGGATCATTTATGGGGATTCTATATGAATCTATTCTCTCCAGGAGGTTCCTTTGAGTAGGAGGTTAGATGAGACTGATGGGCGGAAGGTGATAGAGATGGCTTGGCTGTCAATTTTATTTTTTTCTTGGAAGATTTCTGGTGGCGACGAGTGGCGACATCATTCATCTATAGTTTTTACCATTTCTGAGGACATTTTTCGACATCTAGTTTTATGATTGGGGGAGCATGAATTTTTCCACCCTTTATTCTTCTTTGGATGCATTTAGTTAGTGCTGCCGACAGACCTTTACAGGAGACACGTAGCTTTTGGAGGTAACTTTCGTATTTATTTTTCTTTTCATGTGTATTTCCTTGCAGTTTTCTTTAATTTTTTCTTTGTTGATTCTTGTCTTTTGCAAACGTGGTTCTATGAGGTGATTGGGCTCAATGTGAGTTTATAGCCCTAAAGGATGAGGATTTAGTAGAATTTTGTTTGATGTTCGGTGGTGGAAGTCCAACTGGCAATCAAACTAGTCACTGTCCTTGGTGATAGTACGGCAGGCTTTCAACACCTTCACGAGTGATCAGGTTATTTCATTTTTCTTCTGAATCCTTTCTTGGAATTTTATTTTCTTGCATCAATACTAATTCTTTATCTGTGTTTGCATGTGACTTTTTACCCTTGGGGGTTGACTCCTCAGTATATGGGGGTGACTAGTATGCATGAGCAGGTGCGGTGTTTTGTGGCGAACGAGTTTGGGTACATCTGGTACGTGGGATAAAGGGTGATACGACAGATTGTGGAGCATGAGGTGGTGGTCCGACCATCGGTGCCTTCGTTGTATATGAGCTGAGTGGGGGATATGTTCGTCGAGGCTCGAGCGACAGCACTGGTCAGTGAGTCCTACATGCTCTATACGTACATAGTGGTGAGTTATGACTATCTAGATTTCTTGATGAGCTAATTGATGCTCTCTTGCATTTATGATGTGGTGAATATGCCTCTGCCTCCTACAGCTTCAGGGATACCAGTAGGTCGGTGGGATCTGCCCATAACATGGATAGTACGTCATCGGTGACGGCACTGGTAGAGAAGGCTCCACTTATTCAAGTCACTCCCCCTTATAATTTTCATCTGACTAACGTGGGGTCATTGGGTATGTCGTACCTTCACTACACCAAATCTGCTGAATTGTCACGGTCATTAACCTTGACAAGTTCAACTTGTCAAGGTCAATGACCATGACAATTTTAGGCAAGACAACTTTTTTTGTCACGGTCATGTCATGGTCATGGACCGTCACAAGCTCGTTAGAATTGGCACGGTCGTGTCATGGTCCCTGACCGTGACAAGTTTTGTCACGGTTAATGATGGTGACAAGCCTGTGACATTTATTAAACAATTGTCACGGTCAATGATCGTGACAATTTTGTGATAACTTTATTTGTCAAGGACTTATCATAGTCAATGACCGTTACAATTCTGGGCAGAGTTGAAAAAAAATATGCTAGGCAGTATGGCCACTGCCACTGCCTAGTAGTATATATGTACCTGTTATAGCAACGATGTACCTGTTCAAACATTATATATCCAAATAAAATAGAGATGGTGCAAATATACATTCAAAATAGAGACAATATGCATCACGACATAATCAAAATATAATTCAAATGTAACAACTTAAAAACAATTCAAACATACCAACGTAAAAACAATTCAAATGTACCAACTTAAAAATAATATAATTCAATTCAAATAATGTCACTACATGTCTTGGGTAAGATTAAATTCGAGGAGGTGAGTAGGCCACACAGTATACGAATTGACACACCCATTGATATACAACGTGCTGCATTGTTCACGCAACCACAATGGAGAGTTCTCCTTCCCGGGTATCACATGCGTGATGAGCACCTTGGACTCTATGACTTAAAGCTCACGTCCATGAACTAGTCCACCCTGGACGATATTCTGGTCCCTCGACCCCCGCCCTATCCGCTAGCCATCAAATATGTCCAGTATAAACATGCTAGGCCAACTAAGTGTCGACATCGGTTGGTTGAAGGGATCCAAATAGGAACGTGGATCATCAAAGGCCGCACGTGTTGGTGATGAAGCAGCGAGGTCAACATCCTCGCCATCCTGCACCTCATCATCCCACACCTTCTCCTTCCCTTTCACCTTGCATTTTTCGCCGCCCAACGAACGCTTTATGAATGAGAACATATCTTGGACCGTCGCCTCCAAACGGGATAGCTTCGCATCATGCGAGTCCACTGTTTGAGCCAACCCGGTGTCGTTCGTCTCCAATCCGATGATCATA